>VZTT01036520.1:4603-14734 GCA_013400855.1 Buphagus erythrorhynchus | reverse complement strand
GCAGCAACATAAAATGTGTGATATATCATCTCCTGTTTCAGGGTGGGAAATACATAAAACAGCCAAAATCAAACTAAAAAAATATTTTTTCTTCATAAAGAAGTTTTGCTATCAATTTTTGACAAGGCTTATTGATTATTCTTTGGCATTGGGAGGCTAAGATTGAAGATCTTATATGGAGCCCGACTGTATTTTGTTCTTGGCAGACCGATTAGAGCTATGATGACAGGGAAAACAGATGGACTGCTGACAGCTGACATTACAATGACTTGTAGGACTTACATAAATACTTCTGTTCAATACTCAAAACCATTTTTTCCCCTCCTTGGAGATAATGGAACATACCTCCTTTCCAAGTGCTCCAAAACCAGGCATTATCAGAAGTTACAAAAAATTTCATAAAAAGTCTACCCCTTGTCCTGATTGTGTACCTGTGATAACGTGGCTCTACTCAGTGAGTGAGTCTTGATCTTATTCAATCTGTCTAGTTAACAGAAAATGTAGTCAGGAAATTGGTCTGGATAGACCAACAGTACCTTATTATGCAGCACTCACATGGAAGTGGTATAAAGATCACCTGCAGTTCCTACTGAAATTATTGACATTTTGGGAGTTGTAACCATCTTCAAAAATATGGAGAGTTTTATAGATGTCTGAACTACAGACCTCTGTGGCTAACTTTAAACATTCTTTTTTGGAAATTTTTACAGAACCTGTCCCTTATTTCTTTAAATAAACATTCAGGACCTCTTCAAGCATTAGAAGTTGATCGTAAATAGAAGTATTATATTAGTCAGCAGACTTTATCAAGAATATGTTTGAAGTGTTTTAACTCCTACTGAATTTTGACAGACTGTATACACTGTTAAAACCTTGCATGATGGTTGACTCCCAGAGAAGTATGGCAGATTTATTTCCAGAGTGAAATTCACACACACTCTCACTTGCAGAATTATTTAAACTCTCTTCCTATCATACCTTTTGTTACACTAGTAATACCAACAAATACAACATCAAAAGGATTAATAAAACTGATTAAAAGTTTGATAGGGAAATATATTTGAAGAGGTGGACAGGATCTGAAATTGTCAAACTTTCCTTTAAAGGGAAGCCTTTTCTCTTTAATTTCATGGTTGACTGGAATTTTCAGCTTGAAAATATATCCAATGCTCCATGAAATTTACTTGTCTATAAAATGTCTACTCCTGTTAACACGAACAAATAGATTTTCACTATAGTTGGATACATAAAACTAAATAAGAAATAATTCTGGTCTTTTCAGAATCTCATCCTTTGACCTCAAAAGAAGAAAACATGTAATGCTTTTTTTAGCAAGTAAAGGTACAAAGTATTATGCACTGGCCTTTCTTTGTCACTTTAGAAAATTTTCTTTTTCTTTTTTCATGATGTGTTTTAGCAATAACCCAGAAAAGTAGAAGCCCTGTAGACATCTAATATTGAGCCAGAAGTTGGAATCTAATCTTTACTAATATCACTGTGCAAATTTAACCAATAATGTTAGTTAATGAGGGCAACGGATCCAATATTTTTTTATGACAGAGAATAAAACATCCTATCTAGAAATCTACTAATTAAAGTGTCAAAACATCTTTAAAACTTCTTTTGCTAAGCAAGTGAGTTTAGTCCTGTCCTTTTGTGAGGCTATCGCAACAGCACAGGTAAGTACAGTTTTCATTAAACTAGCCAACCAGAGAGCTAGGATCTCCCAAAAATGCATTTCACCCATGCTTTGGAGATTAGAAAAGCGACAATTAAGTCGCTTTTTTTAAGAGGAATTCTGTTTCTCTAAGAGGGAAATCTATGCAGTCTTCCAGTCTGTCAATGCCACCCCCTTGATATTTGAGCTCACTTGGTTTCTCTGTGTATTTTATTGAACTCTGAAGGGGTAAAAGGGTTAGGATTACCAGAATAAAAGAAAGGGGTTTTTTTCCCATTTGTTATATTGCCTGCTGCCCTTCTTCAGATGAAATCTTTGAACTTTCAAGTTCCATAAACAAGAACAAATTACCTTGGTTTAAGACATTTTAGGGTTATAATCAATGCATATTAGCATTTCTGGATTAAGTGTCCATGGGAGTACCGTTGTCATATAGTGACAAAATTAGTGTGTTACCTCTTTTGCACTGAGGATCTAAAAATGTACTTACTCCAAAATTGTATGTTGAATTCAGAATAGTATCCAAATAGAGTTACTGTTGGATGAAGAAGAGAGATAGCACAGGACCTTCCTGGTATAAAAATTTAAAGATTATCTATATGCCTAATTTTAGGTAGAACTTGCCCTGAGTAAAATCAATACTGGTATGCAGAGCTTTAAATATGTGTAGGGCAAAAGTCTAAGAGTGGTTTATTCCTGGGTCACCAGATGTCTCTTTTTAGTGCTTATGTGCAAAATACCTAGCAAAGTTCAACTGCAGCTTTTTACACAAAAAATCACATCACAAAGCATTTTTCAAGCATTCTGAATGATAACCTGAAGAAAGTAGACAGGTAATGCTGATTAAACCAGAAACTGTATTGTATTTAGAGATGGGAACCACATGAACAGATTTCCACATGGACCAGTGAAAAATTTTGGAGTAAACCTTGCCATGCTGTAGCCCTGAAAACACATTCCCGACTTGAAAAGAATGAGCTTTTCTCTTTTTTAAATTTTTCTTTCTTTTTTTTTTTTTTTCTCAAATGGAGAATGCTGTTGCTTGCAATATTTTTCTTACTTTGCGGAGTTTAATTAGAAACAAATAAACTTTGAGCAAAAGAAATTTTTGTTGGTTACTCAGACAAGGACATCTTTGTCCTCATTAAATCACATTCTCCATTTTCAAAGAATCTTGTCTGTGCTTTGTTTTTGCCTGTAGTTTTCATCCCAGCTCATGCACTGGTGGCAGTCTATTCCTTATGGTATACATTCTTTCATGTACTTCAGTAGAAGCGTAGTGAGAGCAAAAGACTAAGCAACAGCCACACAGAACAAGGAGTTATAATCAGACTCACAAAACACAATGGGAAATAGAATGGTTTATATCTTAGCATATATAGGTAGAGAACAAAATTCTAATGCCTCTTGCCAAGAGAGTTTTAAATCTGTATAAAATATTTTAAAAGCCAATCTTCTCTGCTGTGAAAATTCCTAATTACTGATCTGATTAAAATACCTGCCATACTATAAAAATTTCAGCACAGCTGTTTTACTTCAGGAGCTAGTAACAATAAGTTAATCGATATAAAAATCACTGTGCATGTACTTTGTCCATATAATCCTGTTTTATTTCTTTTTTTTTGGCACTTTATATATTGGCAGTAATGCCTGACTTGACAGAAACAGGGCAGAGAGTTCCAGACATAAAGCTGTACAGCAAATATTCACTGACACATGCACATTACAGTATGTTCATTACTATATGCTCTTTGCAAAATAAACAGTGTGAACTGTTCCATGCTTTTTTCCACCCTCATCTTTTTTTTTTTTTTTACAAGTGTTGAAGACATTTGGCCACAAAAATTACTGAATGCACCCTTATTGACATTATAATCAACTTTCTGTTCACTGGCCCATGTTTTAATCTTGCTGTGCTCTACTGCTCTTTTTCATTTTCTTGATACTCTTGAATGAAAAATTTCAAAGAGTGGCCCTTTTATGTACATGAACTATTAACCAGTCATTTTCCAGCCCAAGGAAAAATTCTTGTTATCAGCATGCATTTTTCTTAAAACTACATTTGAATTAGATGGTGTTTCCTCTTCCAGCTCACTCTTGTATCTTATTTTACAGTTGGGGTAGAAAGGTTGAATCCAGGGTAATACCAAGCTAACAATTCTAGAAATATCAAGAAAAAAACTGAAACAAAACTAAAACCAACCAACCAACCAAAACAATCTACTCTTGAAACTGCTTTGGAGGAAATTCATGATCCTCAAAAATTTTAATTTGATTTTAACTGTTTGTAAATATCACTAGAAACTTGATCTTGAGGTAAAACTCCATCTCTTGCTTGCAAAATGGAAGTGACAGCACATTCTTTCTTTAGGCTCAGCCACATGACAGTACTGCCACAGGAGACAGCAGCTCCCTGGGGCCAGGCACCAGGAGGGTGAGGAGCTCCCTGCATAGGGCAGGGCAGGCTTGGTAGCCAGGGCTCATCCCATTTATCTGTTTTATCTTGAGAACATTGAATTCTGGAGGAAGAGCTCAGGTGCTTCTTTTCCCTTATCTCAAAAGTGCAGAGTTATTAAATAACAACAACAATTATGAACTTTAATACCAAGTCTTTGTATTTCATTTCAGGGAAGTCCCTATGGTCTTCACAGGGAAATACCAGAGGTAAAGGTAATAGTCTGCAGTCTTTTTATAAATTGCATAGAGATAAAGAAGAGTATGGGTAGAAGAGTATGTGTAAGAAATAGAGAGGTGGTGGAAGAGTAGTAAACATGAAAATAAATCAGGAAAAAATGGAGCTTAGTGAAGCTGTTGGCAGCAAGAGAAAAAGACAGAGAAAATAAAGTAAAAAATAGAATTCTCCCACCAAAAAAAAAAAAAAGCTATCTTAAATTTGCATTTATTTTTGTTTTCTTTTCTGCAAGTAGCTCTGTACTAAATATGAATAGTATTAAACTCAGCCATCCAAAATGCTAAAACATATATATATAGAAAACACATTGCAGATAACTAAATAAAGTTTGGCAGAGTAGCTAAATATGAGCTTAGGCAGATGTACTCTCCTACCTTACAGTGTTATCTAGAAATATCATTAAAGTTCATAAGCTCATGCATGTCCACTGATACCAGTGGAACTGGTGGTTTTTTTGGTGCGTTTTTTTTGGGTTTTTTTGGTTTTTTTTTTTACCAATGGACATATTCTGGGGAATAAAGAAATGGGCAAAAGCCACTTTAGTACAATTCTACAGCCCAATACTAGTAAAGAAAAACATCTCAACACTTGCATGGCCTGGCTGAATGCTGCTGCAATCTCTGCTTTGTATCTATGGAAACGTTTTCAAGTTTCCCAACACCTCCTACACAGGAATCCTGGCAGATTCAGATTGAAGTAAAATTTCCATGAAACATGACCTAAGGATAGTTCCAAAAAAGAAAACAATCTTACCATGCAACACTTTAAAATTTTACATTTCATTGGTGAAACACACGATAAATTGCAGTCAATGCTACTCTTAAACAAAAGAAACTTGTCTAATTCAAGACAAGATTTCAGCTGCTGTTTTAATTAAATGTCTAACTGCAAAATAACCAGACATTCTGCTACTCTTTGGACCTGGCTTAGATTCGTGGAGACATTTGTGGAAGAGGAAATTCATCTAACTTATGAAGACAAGGACGTTTTGATTGCTTGCTTGTTTAATAACAGCTCTTTCCATAATTGATGGAAAATTTCAAAAGTGTGGTTATAATGGCAAGTCAGACCTAACATAGCACATTAAAAATAAAATTATCCACCAACTCATGAAGATGTAACCTTTCTTATAATAACATCAATATTAAAATAGCCAACATTCTCTAAATTTTTAATGCATCTAATAATTACAAACAGATCAAATACAATCTTATTTGAGGAAAATTGCTTTGATTCTGGTAGAGACTACTAAAAAACATTTTTTTTTTTGTGTTGCAAAACAAAAAAAAAAACAAAACAAAACCAAAACCAAAAACAAACACATTGAGTGATGTGGTGACTGTTCTGATGCCTAATAGAAGGAAGATGTCATCTTCATCTCCAAAAGTGACAAGGATTATCTAGGGAATTACAGAACTGTCTGCTTCACAGACAGACCTTAAAATTGCAGAAGTCATTTCATATTAACCATTTGGAGACATTTCTCTTTCTCAATAAAAGTGAGAATGTTAATAACTTTTGTTCACTTATAAACTTACATTTTGATGACTAAAATTAAATAAAATTATCTATATAATCTACATTTCTCATAAGGTCCAGGTTATATTTCCAGTAAACTTATGTGAGCAAATTCCTGTGTGCTAAGACTAATTAAATACAGAAAATATGTATCTATAGATGTTTGAGCTAAGAAGTGATTCTTATAATTTGACTAAAATTAAAAGCAGATACAAAAGATTGTTTTTATCAAAACCATCATTGCTAGTAACTTTGCTGCCCCCTTGGTTCTCTCAGTTCAAATAATAAATGAGCTTCCTGGAGGGAGAAGTTAAAAGATTATTATTTTCAGTTTAACTCAGGCAAGTCCATTCTTTCCCCTGTGCTCATGAAAGCAATAATTGGTGATAGCTTCAATTCAGAGAACCACATCAGGAAACCTGGCTGGCAAAAAAAAGGAAAAATAAAGGAAATGCTATAATAAAGAACTTAAATTCTTTTTAAGTATTTATTGCAGCTTCCTGTTTACTAGCTTTAAGGCAGGCTCTATTTCATGGCATTATTTAGGTTGTCTGAAATGTTCTTTTAATGTCCTTAGACATGAATGGATCAGTGAACAAGTACATTGATTCTGTAGGTATTCAGACTGGATTTGGTCTGAAGAACTTGGAGAAAATTGAAGTGCTAGGATGGAATGAATACTGAGAAATAAGGTAATACTTCACAAAAATTAAATATTTGCTGATACTCATCAACAAAAAGACCTTTCTTCAAAATACTTTTACCTAAAAGATGTCTTATTTTGCTGAGTACTTGTGTTTTGATTTAAGAAGTCTTGGAGAAGTTAAGGGACATAGGCCAGAGACAGCTTATGATAGCTGCCTGAGCATGAATATGCACTGTTCTGTTAGACAGAATCTAAAACCTTATCCTCACCTTTACCAGAGAACATAGATCTTTAAGTAGAATATGTGGAAGGAAACTAAATAAATGAACCCTTACAAATGGCTCGAAAAGATAGTTGCAAGATCTACATATTGTCCTAACCTCCTATGAAACAAATTTTTTTCTGCAGAAGTCTTCCCCAAATATTTAAAGAAGCAAAATTTGATTTTTGCATGAACTTGCAAGAATTGAGAAACTTGGTTTCTTTTTGATTGTGAGGTTTAAACAGAAATTAACATACTCACTATGCATGAAATTTTATGTTTATAGAATACTGTACATAGTTACAGATTCTCTAAGCTCTATATATATACGTTTCAGTGAGTACAAATGAAATATTGTACAGTATACAAATGAAATATATTATTACTTTATTGAATGAGGTTTGAAATTACTCTTTCTTCACTGAAATCTATCCTAAAAGAATTCAAATAAATAGTGATCACCTAGGGTTTACAATTTAAACGCACTTGAAACAAAACACCATTCCTACAGTGTGCTAGAATAAACAAAGGATATTCTATTTAAAACATTCTCGTGTGATTTTGTTTTAAACCAGGACTAGTGCAGAGACAATTCTACAAACTCCTGTTCCATAGGAGCAGTCAAAACTGAGAACTGAAAACCGAAGTGTGTATAGTTGGTAATAAGATTAAGATTAAACCTTAAGGGGAATAGTTGAGTTAGGGATTTTGAAAACAGAGGTAACTCAGTGGAGGTCTCCTTAGAACCAACCCTCCTCAGGTATTTTAGAGCATTGAACATTAATTCAGATCAGTAATAAATTGACAACAGGGAATAAACCTCATTGAGAGGAAAGTACACTTTGCCTTTTTGTTCTGTCTCCTAATCTAGATCCACAGTGCAGGTGCTTCACAATTCTTCCACTACAAAATGTGGCTGATTGAGAAGTGTGTGAGTTTATATCACTCCTTCCCCAGATGGCTGGACATAGCCAGATTGTTTTTCATGTGCATCTGAACTACAGAGAGGACAAGTCACAGGTGGGGAAAACAAGCAGAGGAAACAACTATATATGCCTATATAATTTCAATTAATTCCATTGCTGTTTTGTACTCTTGACAGCTTGAAACTCTTTCTGCTCTCTTGCATGAAGAGATCAACAGTCTTTTTCACATGTTACCTTGCAAGAGATTTTATGAGATGTGCATGCCTTCTGTCCAAAGCACCCCAATGAACAGGCAGGAAACACAATATGGAACTCCTAAGGCAACATTTTGAGACAGACCAAAATACCTTAATAATAATAATAGCAAGGAGAATAATGAACATTAGGTAGGAAACTAAATTTTGCTTGGATATTCTGAGAAGTTTAAATGAAATGTGAAATATTTTCAGTTAGTTACATGCTTTCTTGAGCCTTTGGGAGAGACAAAATTACTCTCTTATTTTCCATTTTTCCATGCATTCAATACAGAGCTGGAACTGCAGTGCATGACATATTTCTTGCTACAAAATAAGAAGGAAATAAAATATTCTGTTTTTTCTTTTCCAGTCTCTGTCCATTCCACTTGTTTACCCTGGGGCTGAATTTGGCCTGTATCTCATCAAATGATCCATATCAAATATAATGATCTTTTTAACAATATCAGATTGTCATTTCAATTTTGTGCATGTTTTATTCTGATTATATTTCCTTTCCTCATGCAGCTTTATATACTGATAGTGCAAGCTCATCTTGTCAATGTAGTTTTCAGTTTCTAGTACGTCTGATTGAGTAACAGTAATTGAAAAACAATTCAAATGACATCTTCAAATATTCTGTTGATCTTCTCTTTCTCTTAGACAGATGTTTTTTGTTTTTGTTTTTGTTTTTGTTTTTGTTTTTGTTTTTTTTTTTTTTTTAATATTCACAGCCTGTGAGCCTCTGGAAAACATATGGCTAATATAAAGACAAAATTATTCATGAACATTTAGTTCCATTGACTGGTCCAGAAAAGAATGGGCCCAAACCTAAGAAGGGGAAATTATAGGCAGAAGTGCCTGAAGAACATGTCTCAGAAACAGGAAGTTCTGAGTGTACTCCCTATTGTCCCATCCTACCCTGCACAGAGTAAGGAGTTCCCAGCTCACTTGCCTGCATTTGAGCTCTATGAAAGACTGAAATGTTAATGGCTAGTGACTCAAACAAGTGGCCATTTTCAACAAGTACTTTGCTGGCAATGTGCAAGGGAACAGCCCAGGGGCAGAGGAGGTACCAGCCACCACTGGAGGCTACAAACTGGGTTTTGAGCTAGATAAGCAAGGAGGTCGATAAGAGGCAGGATAATCCTTTTTATCATGCCAATATCCTCCTTGACACAACTGGCTTAGTCTTAAACTTCACCCCCTGGGGAAGTACCAGGACACTCACATTTAGGCCTGAAAGTATTAATCCCTTCAGAAATGCTAATTGGGTCAACTAAGTTGACATGAGAGGTAACTGTCATGTCTTAGAAGGGTTCATAAACCATCAAAGACCCCTGAAGTGGCCCCAGACTCATTTCCAGGGCCTTCCACCAGAGAACTGCACATGAGCCACAGTGCTACACCAGGCAGTGTAAAACTCCTCCTTCAGGGGACGTACCTGGGCATCCCCTCCTGAACCTAAACATAAATTAAGCCATTGAACTCTATGTTTCATGGACCTTCCCCACATCATACTGATGAAGACTGTTACCATCACTTTGATCAATGGACAACTAATTTGCTACAATCAAGTCTTGTCCCTTGATCCATGGGTGGTGATATCTTTCCTCCCCATTATCTACTCTTATCCTTTCTTCTCCTTATATATTTTCTTAAGTGATATCTTTATACTTTTATATTGTTGCATTACTATAGGTAAAAACAACTAAAATGGCCATACCTCCTTTCCATTGCAACCAGGTTGTTCTGAAACAAACCTGGTCATATAGATATATATTTATAAACACTGGTGATCCAGTGTNATCTAGCTATCTATCTATCTCTATATGAACACGTATCATTCACTATTGTCTCATTCCAACCTGCCCCAACAGATCTATTAAAAAGAACCAGAGTTACTCTCCCCTTCGGGGGCCGTTTGTAATAAGCACCATCTGCATTACTGTGTGTTAGATATTTATAGTAGAATTTACTGATGGATTTAGCCTGGCATGTTCATGCCATTAATGTCTCTACATCCAATCTCTTTCTTATTATATCAGTGTCTTTGGACCATTAAAGAGAGAGAGATTTTTTGTAAGAATGGCTATTTCATTAAACTTAAATTTGGAGTAAATGGATTAATTCCAAAAATTGAAAGTATGATTACTTTATGATATTGCTCAGCATG
>VZTT01036519.1:0-12466 GCA_013400855.1 Buphagus erythrorhynchus | reverse complement strand
CCCATGCAACCTGGCCTTGGACAACATATGGGGAGAGTCGCAGAGGGGGTAACACTGCCGCAGGGCCACAACTGCTGTCATCACTATCAGAAATCAGGGCAAGGTGGCCCATGCTCCCTAAAATTGCAACCATCTCAGTTGCTGCTCCATCTGTCTTGTCACTATTGATATCCTTAGCTCAGTGTTGGAGTACAAAGCTTAAAATCTTGAATTCTGGCATTTATTTCATGAATACTCCTGTGCAAGTCGAGCATAACATGAAAATCTTCTCAGTCAATATTTTCCAAAAATAGAAGCCAAAATCTGTCTCCTGTAGCCAGGCTCTTAAATGGAATATCTAATTTTCTCAATGCTAAGCCCCAGCTTGCTCCTATTAATTTGATACTCCACAGTCTTGAAGTCAACTATTTATGGGCTGAATGATGGAGAGTGCAACCCCCTCCCTTCTGATTATTATAGTTTTGGAATCAGGGGCTGTCAGGCAAAAGATATGGGGATAGGAATAACAGTTCTTTACTAATATATCTAACAAGGCAAACAAAAGAAATAACAACAGCTATAAAAAATTGACAACAAAACAGAGCAGTATAACTCAGTTCCAGTCCTTTTTGGCCGCAGGCTCCGTCTCCCTGTGCTCAGTTACCGGTGCTGTGGGCAGGGCAGGTCCCGCGCAGCTGAAGAGGGCTGGGGGGATGGCGGCGGTGGCCCAGGTGTGAGAGGGATGAAGGAGCTGCTCCCTCCCTCACGGGGTCGGTTGTGGTGCTCAGCAGAGTGCCCGGNCGGCCGTCTTCCTCCGACTCCACGGGTGAGAGAGAGAGCGAGACAGCAGGCCCCTGTCCCACCTCGCCTTTTCCGGTGTTCCCCCTCTCCCCACCCCCTTCGAGAGAAACTGTTACTAGCTAGGGTGTAGCCACAAATACTTAGCATAACAATGGGAAAAATTCCACAGAAAGAAAAGGGAAGAATTCAGCCCCCAACAAGAGCTTAACTTCTGGTTTCCTTTTCCATCAGCCTAGTTGTTGTTACACTCGTGTTTTTAAATCTGGTGTTCTTGTCATGGTGTCTGGTTGATAGACTCAGCCCATCTGCAGCAAGCACATGCAGTTTCCCCCTGGGTTAGCAGCTCTGAGGTCACTCCAATTCTTCTTGCAGATGCTGGGCTGAGCAAGGGGCTGTTGTTTTTCACCCCTGCTCAAAATAGTGAACACTGCTTTGGAGTGAGGCTTTGACAGCAGCTCTGCCAGGACCAGCTTCTCCATTAAATTTAGGGCAAGGTGATTTGATTTAATTTAATTAAGAGGAGGTAAAACATTCTTGTGCCTTGGAATTGCTCTGTGCCTTTGCTTGGTGTTGGCTTGTTAGCTGAGCTCTTTTAACATGACCACTGGCCTAAAGTAACCCAAAACTTTCATCTGGGAGAGCACTAGTGTTTGGGACTTGCTGTCTGACAGAAATAACATGCCCTAACAAAGAAGGAGGCCCCAGGGCCAGCAGGCACCTGCAGGGCAGGGCAGGACCCCTAAGTTACTTCAGCTCCAAAAAGCCTTTTTTGCTCAGCACACAAACTATCATCTGTGTTTGATGGGAGCTAAGGTTCATGGTTTATCAGACCAATGAAAAAATGGGTTCTTATTACAGTGTCATATATGTGTCCTGCTCGTTAAAAAAAATAACAGGGGCTTAGGGTCAGGTTCCCACCTTTGTGTGGAAGCTAAACTGCTGGCTGTGAGGAGAGGTCAGTGCTCTGCTTTCATTCATTATTTTTTGGGTAAATAATTCAATTTAATACTTTCTTGTGATCTCTTGCCATTGTTGCAGTTTGCTTATGCACACAGCCATCAATTTAATCACATATTACAGCTGGATTTGGATATTTGGATTGCTGGCTGGTTATTATTTTTGGACTCACAAGCAGGAGCATATCTCTTTATAAATTCTTTATCATATTTCTAGAGAAATATCTCATTTGAATGTAATTAACTTAGTCACTACACAATTAGTTTATAGGATTTATTAATGCAACTATTAAAGCCAGCTAACAAGTTCTGGCAATCCCTATGTGGATTTTAAACCATGATACAGACAAGCATAATAATAAAAGGGAAACATTTTAATATTCTCCTGTGGGTGGAATCCTGGATTCCCTACATGTTGTACACTGTCTTCAAATTAAAGTGCCTGCCGGCAGTTCCAACCCTAAGGTCTTCACTCAGTTTTTACTTTGGCTGCTTTAGGCAAAATCCTTGCCCTTTTTTACTTTTTGTAATTTTTGTTTGGTTGATTGAGTTTTATTGGTTGTTGTGTTTGGGGGTTTTTGTGTATATTTTCTGTATGTATAAGGGTGGTATTTGAGAAAAATATTTCTGATTGGACTTGTAATGTGTTTAAGATGGCATGAATAAGGAAAGACAATTATTTGTAGAATTGCTTTTGACCCTGGCTGTTGCCTTAGCAGAGGCCAGTACACCTTGAAAGGAAAATTAGGACTGTGATCATTTAATGAGTACAGACTCAGAGAATGGAAACATTTATAATTCCACTGTTCTATTTGAAAGGGTTTTTTTCTTATAGGTTTATGTATTCATAACGGTTTATATATGTAGGATTGATTTAAAAAAATAAATAATATAAATTTAAAAAACTAAATCAAACCCTGAAGCCAAAGGTTCTACATGCCACGTTTTTTATTCATGAAGAAATTAGAAAATGGTGCCTTTTTTTCTTCGAGTTTCTCACTTTATGTAAAATGACAAAGATGAGGTTTTCATTGCAAGGTTGTTAGATTTGGCTTTATGTAGATTCAGCTTATAAGAATTAAACAAAATTTTAACTATGCACCTTGACTTGCTACTGTGGCTTTCATGGCAGAGAGAGAGATGTGAGTTTTTCCCAGAATGAACAAGCATGCCCTTGAACAAAATCTAAAATTATGTAGTCACAGGTGAGTGCCATAAAGGCTGTGTGGTCCAACCCAGCGAATGGGCACCTATGTGAAGGGGGACAATGTCCACAGCTGCAGTGACCCCAGTCCTGTGGTCGTCATCCCCTGGGGTGGCACAAAGCTGCAGCTCATGACTGGAGCAGATGAAATCGTTGTAATTAAATCATGGGGTGTGTAATACCTCTGGAAACAGCAATGCCTTGGGAAGCCATGGCATGTGCTGCTGGCCTTGGCTTGTGAATACATTGGAAATAATGTGTTTGAACATTGAAAGGTCTGAGTGCTGTTCATCTCCTGCTGTGAAATTTTTGTATGAGGAGTGGTGCAAATGCAAAATGTAGAGTGAAGTTGCTTGCTATCAAGCGTGGAGTGTATTGATGGCCAGGTTAGATGGGGTTTCTGGTCTAGTGGAAGCTCTTCCTGCCCATAGTAGAGGGTTTGTAAAGATGAACTTTGAGATCCTTCCTACCCAAATCATTCTATGATTTTATATATCTGATTATCCACTCAAAAAAACGCAGGTTTCCTGTTTGACGTGCTAAGACCATGCCCTTTTTAAGAGCCTGGTGGCTCCAAACTCTGTTTCACACAGACTGAGCTTCTCTTGCTTGGAGCTTGCTCTGCCCTTGGACTTGAGTGAGAAATTAACCCTGGAGCCCATTGATGTCCCCAGAAGGCCCAGGTTTTCCCTGAGAGCAGAGGATATTGGTAGGGGTTATTGAGTTTATGGAGCTGTGCAGCTTCTTGGAGGTTAGGAGTTGTAATTTCCCTGATTTAGACATGTTTGCTCTTCTTCAAAGCCTCTTATGCAGATTTGTCATGTGAGAATGGGTGCTCCCAGCAGTGTTGGAGGTGCTTTGCTATATGTCATGACTTGAGATTTCTGACTACTCCAGGTGACGCATCAAATTGATTCAAATTTTCTGTTGAAAAATAGAAATTATTTTCAGAATAAAATTTTTCTCTTTTCTCTTTACTGGATAGTTATTTTCACAAAAAAGATAGAGGAGAAAGCATTACTGGAAAAATAAGTTCTATCTTTGAATAGGAAAATTATATATGTTTACATAAATGAACATAGAGGGTAAGTAGGCCATTATTTAGAAATTTCAGGTTTTGAATGAGTATACATTGAAGAAATTACTAAAGTTACAAGCATTAAACCTAAATAACAGTAATTCAGTTTTCATAAGCCCAGGTCATTCTGTGTTTTAAAGCTTCAGGTTTAGCTATAAAGGCTGGGATTTTGGCTGTGCCAAACTTAAAAGACAGCTTTGTCATTACTTCTATGTGGCCAGAATTTCATCCTGAGAAAAGCTGCTGTGAGAGCACAAGATAATTTTCTGTAGTGAATTCATATTTTCCTCTTGTTAGAACACTCACTTCAGAGTAGACTAATAAATGAGGATTTCAGCTATTTGAACACATGGAAAGTGATGAGAATGGTTTCTTTTCTCCCAGACCTGCCATCTGGAAGGAAAGTCTCAGCTGTACAAGGGGCAGAGAGAAAAATCAGGAGTAAATTCTGACTTGGAACAGTTTATGTAGAGCTACAATCATATAGAAGTGACAAAACATCCGAGACATGCACAGTACAAGAGAGGCTGATTCCCAATGGATAATACAATTTAAATATTTATTATTATAGCATGATATTTTTTTAAGGTTTGTCAAGCTCAGTTTTGATTCAATGTCAGTACCATTAAAACTGCTAGAATTGCTTCTCTCTTTTCTCCTTATACTGAACAATTATATTTGCTCTTTGATGGAAACTTATATTTTATATCACTCATTGCTCCCTTCAAAAATATTTTCCTTGAAAGTGAGTTAAGCTTAATAAAATAGACTGACTTAATTCTGAAAGAAACTGTCCCTTTAGGATTGTAATGCTGTTAATTTATCTACTCTTATGTTATCTTTTAGTTAACTCAGATGATCTACCTTGATGAGCTCATAATGGTTTGAATGGTTTTGAGTATAACAAGCTTTGCCCCTATGTGGGCTGCCAGGACCAGGCAGGCATGTTCACTGCTGCCTCTTGGGCTCTGGCCTCCTGCCTTCCGTCGCATTTGTGATGGCTGTGACAGACATCTGCACATGGTTCAGTGAAGGACACAAACCCAGAGATGAGTCTCAGCAGAGCTGGGAACAAGATGTTCTTAGCCAAGTTGCTTAGGTGTAAAATTAATTGCTGGAGTAACGTGGATGGAGAAAAATTCTGTTACGACATGCCCATCTGTGAGGTGATGAGACTCTACCACAAATGAAAAGGTGTAAAACGGAAAAAAAACCCCGAAACCTGATACCAAGAGAGTTTCCCAATCTCCAGAGTGAAGGGTAGATTTATCAAAGGACTCTGCAGGTTTGGCATCACAGACCTGAATTACTGGAATGTGTCTGGGGACTGGGTTGAGCTTTCTTTTAATTGAATGGTCATGAAGCAGTAAGCAAAGTGACTTGCCCAAAATGTAAGTAACAACAAAAATTCATCAGCATTTTTGTTGTATGTTGTACACAGAGGCAGAGAGGAAGAGTGGGGTGACACTTCAGCTCACTGGGAACCCAGTGCTTTGGTCTAGCTTATTATTCAGTGATTTATCCTAAATGTTGTGATGAGTATTATGATAATCATATTCTGATGATTATTTTCATTTTCGGTGTGATTTGATAGGATCTGTAATTCTGAAAGGAAGCCATTGCTTAAAAGGCAGAAATATCTTTATGCCATAAGCATGATTTGCCTGAGAGCACCTGGAAGACTCTCCTATGCATTACCTACTAGGACACCTCTGTGACTTTCTCACAGAACCACACAATGGTTTGGGCTTCGGGAAGATTTAAAGCTCATTTCATTCCCACCCCCTGCCATGGGCAGGGACACCTTCCACTATCCCAGGTTGCTCCAAGTCCCATCCAACCTGGCCTTGAACATTTCCAGGGGTGGGGCAACCACAGCTTCTCTGGGCAACNCTGGAAGACTCTCCTATGCATTACCTACTAGGACACCTCTGTGACTTTCTCACAGAACCACACAATGGTTTGGGCTTCGGGAAGATTTAAAGCTCATTTCATTCCCACCCCCTGCCATGGGCAGGGACACCTTCCACTATCCCAGGTTGCTCCAAGTCCCATCCAACCTGGCCTTGAACATTTCCAGGGGTGGGGCAACCACAGCTTCTCTGGGCAACCTGTGCCAGGGCCTCACAAACCTTTAAGTCAAGAACTTCTTCCTAAAATCTAAACTAAATTAGAGCTTGTCCTGAACTCCCCACTCACAGCTGCATCATTCCCCTTTCTGTGGCTGTTTACCTTTACCTGTTCTGTGCATTTCTAAAACTGCCTGTAACTGTAAGAGCCGTTAGGAGAGATGAGGGACTTCAGATAGCTCTTTAAGATGCTGTTTATTCTATCCAGATGATACAGCAATTCACAGGTCATGGGTGAAAGAGCCTGGCCTACAGCTGTCAGCCTCAGCTGTAGGCTTGTCTGAAGCTGACTCTAGTTCTGGTTACAATGCATTATATACTTTTCTTTGCTGAGCATCTTAATACATAACAACCAGTAAATACCTTTACTATTACCTATAGCCTATCATAACTACTAACATTACCATATTCATGTGACTATTCTCCAATCACAAAACGTTAGTATGTTACAGTTTAAGCTAGAAGTCGTTTTTCAGTTTTCTTGCAGTGGAAAATTCTGAGAACTTTTTTCTACTTGCAACATCGGCAGTCTTGTTTGCCTGTGGAATGTTTTTGCTTGGTAAAAACATCTTCTGTTTGAGGTGGGTTTATCCTTTGCTCTGAGCCATAAAAACCCCTTCCAACTAACATACCCTTTGGCTTCTTAGTTATCCAGTAGGACTGGCTCAGCAATTCTTTTCTACTATATCAAAACTTGCTTTCATTTCTATTACTTCTTCAGATTCTACATTCAAAGATCTTTCTGACAAGCATTCATATTTGTGAGACTTTCTTATCAAACTTTCATCTGTCCTAACATGTAACAAAGCCAAATCTCTAAAGAAAACAATTGCTCCTCTGGACAGAAATCTGTCATGACATCCCTTAAACCACATTTGCACCTGGGTTGTATTGACATGGCAAATTTATCCTTATTCTGTTTACTGGGCAAACATTGAACTGTCTTTCATGTGTATGGTCTTAAGTGATCTTATCAAATTTTAAATGATCTGCATCTATTACGGTTTTGGCAGCATCTTTTTACATTATCTATGGTGAGTCTAATAACCCTCTCTAAATGCACCTATCTGCTCAATTTCCTGAGTCAAGCATCATTATGAAATCACAGACCCATATGAAGTTAAAAAGCAGAAAAATCAGTATTTTTTTTTCCTCATCAAATGATATTAAGAGAGATTTGTATTATATTTGCACTGACATTTACCCATATACTTCTGCATCAATGAGTTGTGATAGTTTACTTTTTTTATATTGAAACAGGAAGTGCTGCAAGCTAATGCAATGAAAAAACCATATTCCTTGACTTCTTTTCTGCTTACCTGACTTCTTTTCTAAACTGAAATCTCCTAATGTAAACTCTAAATTCCATCCTGAAAATAGCCTATATCACTCCCAAATCCAGTTTAATATGCCCAAGTGAGCAGTTTTGTAAATGCACATGAAGGAAATTAGTTGAAGCCCCTTTGGAAAACATTGTGCTCTAAGATAGAGAAGATTAAAGGTTAGATTTCCATGTTGTTTTCCTCACCTACATCTTCAGGAACTTGGAATCCATTTACTTAAACATATAAACCATAACCAGGTCTAGTGGGAGATACCCCTGCCCATGGCAGGAGGTTGGAACTAGGTGGTCTTTAAGGTCCCTCCCAACTCAAACCATTCTATGATTCTATGATTTTTCAGGCCATGCGTTCCAGTGGAGATTTTCCAGGCACAAATAGACAGGAATTCCAGCTGGCCTCAGTGGGGACATTGCTGACAGCCAGGTGCTGTTTGTGTAATTCCAGTTGTAATATTTGGCATTGTGTCTCTTTAACTAATACCTTCTTTCACGTGTCTGTTGTTCAGAAAATGGACTTCCTAATATATAGGTGGATGGCATGGCACAAGTTTGCACTGACATCCAGGTGAGACAGGCAGCACTGGGAGAAGAAAATAGTTATTGAGTTCATTTTAAGAGCAGAAGAGCTGAGGCAGAGAGTGAACTGATGCCTTATCTGAAAATAGAGTGGAAGACTACAGTAGGGCTGAAAGGGGACCTTGATAATTTAAAAGTAGTATGTAAGTCCTAAGTACACATCTGTCTTTTTTCCGGCTACTCATGGGATGTTGGAGGTGCTTTCTGTAGTTTTGCCGTCAATATTTGCGAAGTCATCCTGAAGTGCCCTGTTTGGTGCAGTGTAGATTAAATTTTCCCTTTGGTTTTACACTAAGCATCTCACACAGAGGTCCCTTAACATCTGGGATTCCAGCTGTAACACTTTCGCCTTGCTCCCCCTCTCCCACACTGGCTGCTGAACCTGGGGTGTTGTATGACAAGATGATGACAGCCATGCCCGTTAACAGCTAATTTGTTCTGACTACTAAGACTAAAGATGTAGGTTTCCCACTGTTGTGGTTTGATGCTGGCCCAATGCCAGGCACCCATGAAAGTCACTCACTTGCCCTTCCCTGCTACAGCTGGGCAGAAGAAAGAAAAAATGTAATGAAGGGCTCATGAGTTGAGATAAGGACCGGGAGAAAACACTTCAAGGGCAAACAGGCTCGACTTATAGTAACCAAGTGAATACTAACCAAATCAGAGAAGGATGATGAGAAGTAAAGTAAGCCCTTAAAACCACCTTTTTTTCCCCCCAACCTTTCCCTCCTTCCCACCAAAAGCACAGGGAGACAGGACGTGGGGTTTTTTCAGTTAATCACTGAGATTTTCCTCCACTGCTCACGGAGAGGAGTCCTGCCCCTGCTATGCCATGGGGAGGCATCCATCCTCCGATGGGAGACAGTTCTCCATGAACTTCTCCAGAGTGGTTCCAATCTCATGAGCAGCAGTCCTCCCACAACTGCTGTGGCATGGGTCTCTCTTTCCACAGGATGCAGGCCTCCAAGGACAGGCTGCTCCAGCCTGGAAGCAAGGGCCCCTCCCTCTACCTGGTCTTCCACTGTGTCACAGCCTCCTCCAGGCATCCACCCACTCTGGCATGGGCACCTCCCCCAGGGATTTGCAGGTAGATCTCTGCATCCCCTGTGGATCCCCATGGTCTGAGAGTGGATCTCTGCATCATCCATAGATCCCCATGGCCTGAGAGTGGATCTCTGCATCCCCCATGGATCCCCATGGGCTGTGGGTGGATCTCTGCATCCCCTGTGGATCCCCATGGGCTGCAGGGGCACAGCTGCTTCACCATGGTCTCACCACGGCCTGCAGCTCCAGTGCCTGGAGCAGCTTCTCCCCCTCCTTCTCCACTGACCTTGGTGTCTCCATGTTGTTTTCTTCACATGTTCTCACCTCCTTCTCTTCTCTGGCTTGGAAAAAAACTGTGCCCCATTTTATTTTGATTTTCTTCTTATATATGTCACCACAGAGGTGTTACCATCATCTCTAATTGGCCCAGTTTTTGGCAGCAGCATGTCCATCTTCAGAGCCATCAGGGATTGACTCTACCTGACATGGTGGAAGCTTTGAGCAGCTTCCTACAGAAGTCACCTCTGTGGCCCCCCACTATCTAAAACCAGGCCATGCAAAACCAACACACCCACACTTGAAATATCCCTTGGTTTCTTTTAAAATGTGCACTAGTGTTCAGTTTCCTTCTAGCTCATTTCCTACTTAGAGCACAAGTATAGGATTTCTTGTCAACACCATATTTAGCATGTAATTTCCCTTCATGTGTCCTTGTATTAAAAATCTCCTTGGCTAGAGACTAGATTAAAGAATACTAATTTATCTTCCTACTAATCTTCCTCCTGTACTTGAACTTTTGCTTCACCCACATTCTTAAGTTTTCCCAGTCTTTTAAATGTAGGGGTAAGAACAGATTCCTGGATATTCCTTATTTGTCTTTGATTCAAACACAATAAAGAATAATATTTTATATTCTGAAGATAAGGGAAATCTAATACAGCTTGAAAATTAAAACATCAATTTAAAATCAAATTTCAGCCTTTAATTAATCTGATAAACAGGAAACAACTGAGATGATGAATTGGAGCCAGATTGCTACATGACATCAAGGTGCACAACTGCTGAGCTCTTGCAGTTCTAGGCTTAAGTTTGATTGAAGGACCCTTGTCCCCAGCACAGCTGCCTTTGTGAGGTGAAACATCTCCCTGCTAATGCAGGTGTGAGTGGCTGTTTGTTAGAATTTGAGGTTTAAAATCTGCTAAATTCCCTTTGTCTTTTCTCCTGAACAAAAAGAGCCATGGGTGCTGTGTCACTTACTAGGTGGTGAGTGCTTCACAGGTTCTTCTCGGCTAAAAAAAGGAGGAGACTTTCAGGATCAAACGTGGAGATTTATGTAGTTGTCAACACCAGCCAGTGCTGCAGAGCACATCTAAATTCTCAAAGCAGAAGTTTCCTTTCGTGAGGTAATTCCCTTTTCTCTCTGGTCCCTCTGGCTAGCTCCGGACCAGAGATGGATGGGAAACCCTCATAGACAAAGGCAAAAAACCAAAGGAGACTCTTTTCTCCCGTGGGATAATATGGTCCACAGTTTATTGTGTCCACATGGTGAGAGAAGAGAAAGAGAAAGAGAGAGAAGATGGCCGGCACTTTTAAACTCGGGGAAAGAAGAGGGGAGAAACAGACCCGTGACCAATGGGACACCACCGAAGGGGAGGGGCTAAGGAAGGACTGAACCAACTTCACAAGCTCTGGGGGGATACTGGGCAAACCATTTTCTCAGTGCAATATAAAAACATAGCAGTGCAATACAACATCTCCCCCTTTTTTGTTAAATAAAGTTAAAAGAAAGGCGTCGGACTTACTCTGATTCAGAATATGGATGTGCCCACCACTTATGATTTGCTGGTTAGTTAGACTGCTTTTGGTTTGTCAACTCCATGTGATTGACTTCAGAGGTAGTAGAAATTAGACCATTAATAGCTTTGTAAATTACGCAACATAGAATTCCGAATGCCAACTTCATAAGAAAAAGAACAACAAAAAACAACAAAATTGTTTTAACGATTGAAGTCCACCACCTCGTGAGTCCCCAGCCTTTGAACAGTTCATTGAACCAATCCTTGGATTCTTGCTTCACTTGTCCGATTAAGCTTTTCATGTCTCGGAGGGCTGCATGGATGTTGGGAGCTTTTGAGGTCAAGTTCATGCAACGAAGTCCTTCAAATTCCTGGCATTCGTGTCCATGCAGCAGGAGGAGGAAGTCTCTGGCTTCAAGATTTTGGAGTGTGGACTGCCTGGTAATTTCCTCATCTTCTAGGAGGGAGCTGGTGGCAGTGGATGTTAAGTTTGCCTGTTTAACCACCCAGCACTCTAGGTGGCCCAATTCACCTAGGGCTTTGGCTGCTGTGACCCATGGAAGGAATAGGGAAGCAGCAATTCTTTTTTACTTGGTCCAATGAAAATATTTCTGAATCACAATTTGGGTCCAATTGGTCAGCACTTCTCTTTTGAATTTTGTTGGCTGAATTGTTTTTGCATGTCCATTCACCAATCAAGGTTTGGTTGGGTGCTAACAGGGACAACCGCCCGCTGGTACATGGGCTCCTAAAAGCCAAGAAGGGATTCCTGCCCATGCCCAATCTCCGCAAATTAAGAACAGACCCTTAGGGAGGCTTTTGGGACTTGAATGGTATGGGTTGTCTGCTGCAACATGACTCAGAATATTACACCACCTTTTGGCAGTGAATTCCTCTCGATATTGCAGTATGTTGTGAAAGGTTTTGGTGCTAGATAATGGGCTAAAGGTAAAGTGAATGCAGTATGGTGGCAGGGAGGAACCCAATAGCTCTAATTCTTGGGGTTCCTGAGATTTCTTGGACTAATTTGGCAGCCACTCCTCTACGGAGTTCCTAATCAATACAGCTCACCGCTTATGATTTTGGCGTTGTTGGATGTTGTGTGACTTCGGACCTGGGTTAGGCATAAGTGTGTCAAAGCTGACTGGATATTCTCCAGCCTGCAATGGAATCCTTACCAGGTAGGTAGACATAGGGTCTCTTGCTGCTGCAGTGGACAGGCATATATTTTCTTGTTGGAGTGTCTGTGCCAGGGCCAACCAGATGTTTTGGCGTGGCTGAGGGCCACTCCACACAGCTGTCAGACTGCTCAGCACGAACAGGATGACAACTTGGATAGGGCTCATTGCGAGGTTGGGTGGGATGTAGGTTTTATCTAAAAAGGAAAACAAACATTTTAAAGCACATTAAAAATCACTGTTTCTGCCGGAATGTACCCAGATCTTAGGAAGGTTTTCTCTCCTCTTTCCGGTGGCATCTTTCTTGTGAAGCAAATGCTACTTGCTTCTCATCCTCTTCTGCTGAAGCTGGATTTTTGAGGATGAAAGGTTTTACTCACTTT
>VZTT01036518.1:1850-29478 GCA_013400855.1 Buphagus erythrorhynchus | reverse complement strand
AGGGCAGAACCCAGAGCACACTCAGGAGCTGTGTTTGTTTTTGGGTAAGCCCTGGCCCCATCTGGCAAATCCACACCAACACCTGATTCCAAGGACAGGTTCTCATCCATGGTCTGGCAGAGTTTAATGAAACACTTTAAAGAATAGATGGCACAAAAATGAAATCGTTTAACTGGCTTCAGTGGAAGTGACAAGATATTAATACTAATACAAGATCACTGTCATAACCCCTGTGCCTGCGTTCCTTTTTTAGCAGCATACATTGATCCCAAAGGCGAAAGCTACAATTTTAAGTACCTATCAAACTACTGCATTAAACTGGAATTAATGCACTGTAAGCCAGACTTAGATGTGCTTACAGTACACACTTGTATTTTGTAGCCTAATTAGAAATGACATTTGAGTTCTAAACAAATTCTTAAGATCAAGCTTCTAACTTCCTGGTGTATCTAGATACTGAAACCAAAAATTATGGAGAAAGTCATAATAATTTCAAATAGAGTTGAGAATCTAATAGTTACCCCAAATTAGCACTAAAAAGCCAATAAATCCCAGGAATAAAGCTGAATTCATAGAGAACACCTGAGTGTAAAAGGCAGCATTTTACTTATAAGCACGTTATGCAAAACCCAGCAAAAATAAGAGCAACAAGAGAGCCAATACACTAAACAGCCAGACCATTACCACACATTCTGTTAACTTACTGAATAAAGAGTGTTGGAAAACTGCTTTTACACTTTGAACAAAGATGCACATAATTTAAAATAACTTTGAAAACTAAGGAAAGTTCCTGAACTTTTCTTACCTTTTGTTCTCTTTGGAGATGAGCAATGAATTAATAAATATAGTGCAGAGGAAGGAAGCAGATGGCAAAACGTGTGCTGGAGTGTGCAAAAGCTGCAAAGATAAAACAGAAGCTTTATGAAAGATTTTGTTTGTCGTGCTTTTGCTTGTACATTTACTGTAATGACTCCTACCTCTTTTACAGCAGGTGAAGCTTGCTCCTGCTTATTATGAACAACTAGTTTTCCAAGGTCTATATCCTCCTGTGCTTGCTGATGTCTGTGCTTTCCCAACAGCAAACTAAATGGTGTCACAGGAAGACTTTCTTCTACTGCCAGCTTGAAAAAATGGAAGTAGAATTTTAGTGTCACAAATCTATCTCCTTTTAAGTTACCAAAATTCAGAATAAATCCAGGTGAGAAAAGTCTACACTCAAATTTAACTCAACTGAGCTACGTGGCTCTCTGTACTCATTCTCTGTCAGGTGTCTGGAGAGAATCCTGCCCAGAGGGTTGCAAAACTCTCCAGAATCTGGACCCAAGAACTCTGATTTTAGTTTGCTGATCTACCTATTAACTTCCAAGTATGGAAGGTGGTGCATGTGCCAGAAAACCAAAGGATGGGTTTTTCTAATTCCACTTAGAATCAAAAGATCATTTATACTCCNGAACTCCTCACTGATAAGTCACAATTGACTGACAACTGTTCATCCCCACCAGAAAGCATAGTTCAGACCACACTCAAGGTTCCAAGTGTTACAGAAACCAAGGTAAGGAAAGAACTTACTTAAACATTTTGCTTCATTTCTTCATTTGTGTAACCTGAATCTTTTAGAAAAGTATTCTTTTTTTTTTCCCCCTCAGGGGAGATGGAGAGTAGCTTACTGATACTTTAAAAAATTTTTACAAACAGCTTTTGACTGCTTGTCAAAAAACAAGCAAATCCAGATTATTGCCCCTTCAGCTAAGTGCCTGTGACTCTAGGTAAGGATCTGGTGTACATTTTATGACAAAGGGGAATTTCAATATGACAAAATGACCACCATCAGAATTTTGAACTGCTCTGTCCATCTGAGTCAGAACTTCTATGAGGTACCTGTTTGCTTGATGGCGTGAGCCTTTCTTCCAGAGACATTGTGCTAAGTGTCATTAGCTCCTAAAATACAGAAGGATGTAGCACAGTTATCATATGTGAAACTGCTTTCCATATTTCCATACCTTGCCTACAGAAGCTTCCAACTGGCCCAAAAGCTTTATCAGTCAAGTGTAAGAGGCAAAACCATCTCTTCCTCTTTCTTTTGTAAAGAAACTGAAGAGAAGCAAGGATGGACCTAAAGATTCCATGGACTTTTTCAGAAAACAAGCACAAAAACCCCCATCCCCACCCAGAAATTGCAGGGAAACTGAATATCACATAGAACATTTGAATAACCAGCAATAATTCATACAGCTTCTGGGTGCTTGTTTAAGTTAAACAGCATAGGCAATGTTCCCAAGTTATCTAGTGTCTTGTATCAATGAGGCAGCATGAATTATTCACCAAAGAAAACCAGTAAGTAATTCTGAGCTTAGGCTGTTCTGGCAGTTGAAAGCTTTCAACAAAGCTTACAATGACTTGAAATCAAAAAAGGAACTCCTGTGCTCATAAGCAGAACTCTTATCAATCCATTTCAAAGAAAACAGATTGTCCCCAGGAACCACCTACCAATTACTATTCCTTACTTGTGTATCCGTAAGAAAAAACAGTTGGGATTTTCTTAGCCAAAGGTATTTTTCTGAGCTTGCATTTTCAGGTTCATCTCTTGGAACAAAGGCAGCAAGCAGGATCTTTTCTTTACAGAGATTTCTCTGGATGTAGATCGGCCGTGGCTCATTTGGTTTAAACACAAACACTGCAAAACCAAGAATATCTTCTTTTTAAATCAGGAAATTCTTACACTCCTGGCTGGCTGTCAAAGCCCTGCATATCACAACCAGGAAGGCTGGACAGGATTGCCTCCAAACACCAGCTCACAGGAATATAACTGGGTAACTTAACTCAATAATAGAAGGGACTTTCACAGTACTCCAGTCCAGATAACATACTTGGAAATTAACATTTCTGCAGGAAGAGTTATCTGAATTTAATGTCAGAGCTCTAAAATGTAGCTGCACAGTTCTGCCTTTACAAGAGAGGATTAAGAACACTTGAGACCCACACCCAAAAAGTGTGGTGAATGCTGAGGTATATCCTGTACCTGAAACTACCTGCTGGAAGAAAAGGTAACACACTTTATTTGAATGCTGCTGTCAGATATGGCTCCGTTTCCACAGGTGCAAGCACATACTGAACTCCCTCTCCAGCTTTCACGGTCTGAATTCTAAGAAAACCTTTTATAGAAATTGTGCTTCCCTAGTTTTAAATTCTGCTGATTATGATGTGTCAAAGAAGGCTTTGTACTTACAGCTGGACTCTTTGGAGAGCCATGAGATTGCAGCAATATGTTCAGAAAGGGGATCAGGTTGCAGAACTACAACGTTGAGGTGGGCACTCCACTCCACTGAAAAGCAAGCACAGCAAGAGCCAGAGGTGAAAAGGAGCCAAACAAAAGGTGAAACAAACAACACACAGGGCCTTAGGTGCTGGAAGAGGCAGCTCCACTCATTCCCTGGTGAATAAGAACACACAAATGCTACCAACTACTACACAAACTTTAGAAATACTACCTATTACTGAGTTATTGTTTACCTAACTTAAAATTTATTCTGCACACACACACAAAGCACATGTACATGGACAGGATACTATCCTAAGTACGAAAATCATCCCGTTTCCACAGGGTATTTTGTAGTGTGTTTAATCTGGAAATGAACTAGAATTACTTCAAGGTTTCACAGTAATTTCAAGTGATAAATTACTCTGGCACACATTCAAGCTGATCTTACATGCACAAGTGAGCAGGTTCCAGCAACACAGAAAGCCATAATCAGTGGCACCAATAAGGTACTTGGAACATGTTAGTCTCCCAAAGCAGATGTTCCTACAGAAGTAAAAAGTCAAAACAAGTCAGTCACCTTCAGAGTTCATCTTTGTTTTTCTATGTAGCAATTATTCACTAGTCACAAAAACCATTCAGTTATGATTTAGTTTTGGGATCTAAATCCAAAGTTTGCTTTTTGCATTCACCTCTAGTGGCATGAAACTCTACACACAACTATCAGATAAGTCTGATGATTCATGTGTGTAAATATGTAAGGATTACATGTTTCTACAGCATTCCAATATAAAGGAGGGATTTTAAACAATTAAATAAATTACAAATCCATATGTAATTGTAAGTGTTCACATTGGGATTGGAAAATAACTTCCATATTTAAAGAAGTTTTACTATTGTTGAGGAACTAGAACGAGAGAACTAGTTAAAAAAAGGTTATTGTAAATTGCTCCAGTTGAAGAAAGCATGTGATTTAAATTCTCAGTCTCTTGTTTGAAAATAACAGAAAACCTTATGACTCCTAATGATAAAAGGTTTTCAAAAAAGCTAGTAATGGACAGAATTTGTCTATCAACTTTGAAGCTATTCAAGTAATACAGTAATTCATTATAGTCCTGGAGTAATTTATTTCCTTTTAATATAACAAACAGTAAAGGTTGTAAGATGAGGCAGCTGGCCTGGGAAAAGCTAGTGGCTCACATGCCTCCCACAATCTTCCTGTACACCAGTTTTAGAATAACATTTCTCAATTTCTAATCTTAGAGGACCAATATAAACATCACACAAAAGAAAAGCTTACAAACATNTAAAATATTGTGACCACACAAGGTTGATGTCTTTTATCATGACAGCATACAATGAAGCATTGCTGGGATAGTCTGCCAGGAAAACATGGATTTTCAAAGAGAGGCTAGAAGAGGATCAAGATATGTATTTCATCATGCCTTTATGGTTTATTGATATAATTTCTATTTGCATGTATGCATACACGAATAAAGAACCAACTTCTTGAATTTACACTTTTCCAGGACTTTGATTCACCCCTGGATTAATGAGGAAAAAGAGAAGGGCTATCAACACATTACTTGTGTGCTCCATGATACAGATTTAAGGATGAGAGGTGCAGGAGACATAAGCAAGCAAGAAGGAAGTGCAAAATTTGATCTTGTTTTTAACAGTATTTTTAATCAATCACCTTAAAGCCATTTTAGTCTTTTCTATATATGAATTTAAGACTGATAAATTCAATGTTTATATGTATATGTTTATAAACATATACAAGGTCTTGGACTGCTATGAATTCATTCTTACTTTTCTGAGAGTTCAAATGAGACATAAAAGAACAGATGAAAAATGTACCTTATATTTCCAGGTGGATGGCAAAATGTACACTTAAGATCCCAAGTAAGTGAATCCCATACAGTGACAGTTTCTTCAAAGCTAACAGCAAGCAAAGAGCCATCTTCTGAGAAGCAGCAGTTTGTAGCTTGGTAGTTGTGGTAGCTGCCTACAAAGTCACAGCTCCAGCTCACACTCTGCTGTGCTGTGTTGAATAAACAAGCCAGTTAATTCAAGTCTATACATGAAGAAAGAAGAATTCAATTATTATTGCAAAACAGGCTCAAGAGCAAGGCAGTTTTCTTTCACAATTTTTGAAGAGTACAGAGAATCTGCCCTGTTCTAATATAAGAAATAACTGGTAGGGTTTTCATTTGTCCTCAGTTTTGCATTTGAACAGTGAACCTTGAGACTGACATGGTACAATATTCATGCTTAGTTTGCCAACTCCTTTAACTGTGCTCTCAAAGAGGCAGAGGTTTGGTAAAATGATACTCAAGTACTCAACACTTATTGTTCTAAAAAATTGTTCTGTCATAACTCTAGCAAAAACACAGCGCATTACTCAAAATCTAAACACAGCTTGTATTTGAGTCCAACAAAGCTCATGGTTCATTTACAGAAGATCTGAGGATCACCAAGTGGCCCACCAGCCTGCTTCCTTGTGTTGGTTGACCTGCCATTGCATTCTCTTGGGACACCTTTCCCACTACTGAGAGTTACCAGAAAATAAACTGGAGCGAAGTGATGTACTTACCACATTAACATACATTTCCCAGTATAAAATAATTCCTACAGCATGCTTTTGAAACATTTGAGTAGGATGAGGAAAAAAAGGAAAATCACCCTATGCTAAGATACTCTTTATATAATGGCTACAAGTTGATGATTAAAAGACCTGCCTGTAAAAAAAAAAAAAAAGCCAGAAATGATTGAGTACTTCCAGCTGCATGGCACCATCTAGGGGCCCAGCAAGAGACCTGCTGCAATTAGCACACACCAGAGTGAACTCAACTAAGGAATTCTTTGGTAAACTAATACTTGCTGCAGAGAAGCTGCATCATGTCAAGCTTTTCTACCTGAGCCTTTCTTTCTGCCCCACTGGGCAAATACACCACAGCAGTCACCACTAATTGGTACTTTTATATATGCCATAAAACAGAACCCTGTAGCCACTTAAAATACAAACACCCTGATGAGGCCAGTCAGCAGATACAAAACTCTTTTGTGGAAGGAAAAAAAAAAATTAAGTTTCATCCCCAACTGACACTATACTCAAGATCAAAGTATCTGCTCATTAAGTTAAGATATAATTTAGCCTCAGTATAATTTATTAAAAAAAGCAAATCCAAACACTCTTTCAGATACCATTGAGGGGGCTACTATTAATACAGTAAACAACACAAGGTTTTGTCTTTCTCTTTTTGTCTTCAACCACAGCTGAGGAACAAAGAGCTTGGAAAGAGAAAGTTTGACAAAATTTGCCAAATGGAAATCCCAGTAGCTGCAAAGTACTTTTGAGCATGTTCTCACCTGCCCATGAAAAGACAAACAGATTAGAAAACTGCAAGCAGTTCAGCAAGACCACTGTCATGTCACAGCTACTTAGGCATGAAATGACAAGACATCCAAGTGGCAGGAAAGTGCCACTTCACTTTAGTGTGCCTGACACTGTAATAACATTTAAGTAGAAGGACATTAACATGTTGGAAATCTTTTGTATTTCACGTCCAAAGGCATACAGAGCAATCAATAAACATACACTGCTGGTCTGTTTGAAAGAAGTGAGAATCAGCATGTCTTTCAAGAGCTGAAATTTGGTTATTAAAAGTATCTCAGAAGTACTGAAATACCCATTCTATGATGTTCAAGTACCGAATGGAAAGGAAGGATGTTCAGAAAATGAACTCTGAAGTGGTGGATCTGTAGAATTGCAGAAGTGGTATTATTTTACATTAAGTCAGCTCAAACAGAGTAACACATTTCTGTATCCTGCTCCTTTAAGCAGGAGTCGCAAATGAAAAGCCTACCCACACGACTGACAAAAATCCATTTTCTCAGCATGGAAAAATCATTACCACAAACAATTCTTCAACCAATGAGCACAGGCTGCTATTCCCTTGTGCAGCAGCTTGCCAAGGTCTTTGGCTATTTCAGGAACCTCCATACCAAATTAACACTGTGGAACTACAATACTTCATGCAGCAGCAGCAGCAGATCAATGCAGCGGACTAAGCAAATGAAAGTAGGGTCTTAATTTGTACAGCATAACTTCAAATGTCACTGTAGGTCCTTACCAACTCAGGTTATTCTCATGGTTCTATGTTACAAGGTGCAAGTAAGACTAATTTATATTTTGGCCACCCTTACCTTCTGGATCAGTGTCTTCTACCATCACCCAGACTTTAAACACACAGTCTCTGCCAGTTGTTACCAGTATGAGAGAGTCATCTCCCAGTTCATCCATGTCACGAAAGCACATGTCTGTGATGTGGTTGTCATGGGGTGTGTTTATTCTGGTGTTCAGCTCAAAGCTATAGGAAAAGAAAACAGAAGCTTGCCATTCTATTTCATTTCGAACTTGGGGAAGAATTCAGTTCAAGTTGATTCTGGAAAGGGCAGGGAGAAGTGCAATCAAAGGAAGTTCTAATTAAGACAGCTAAATGGTATTGCATTAAGAGATCGGGTTTCCCTAATGGTTTCCATACAGTAGCCCAGCACCAAGAATAATCACTAGGCAAGCATCTCTCTAATACTCAGCCTGAACCCTGGGCAGTCCTTCCAGTACTTAGAAAATCAGTCATGTGGTTGATCTGTGTAGTAGCTTTCTTTTGCCTTGTTTCTTTAAGGAAATAAAAATTTGTAGTCAAAATGTAATTTTTAAAATAGGAAAATCTAGAAAAGGGTATTAACCAGATGCATATGTTAGCTAAAGACAGAGATCAACAATATAATGATAATCTTCTGTACCTTCTAGAGAAGAACTAATCAATTAATGATGGATTATACAGAGGTGGGAAAACTATATGAGCTACAGAGCCATTCTGTCAGGTCCATGACTTTTAATACCAAGAAAATATGTGAATTTAATCCCCGTGGTTACAATAGTCTCTGATTACTGTAAGTAAAACAGATCCAGAGAAATTATTTCTTAAGTGTATTCAGTGCAACTCTGTGCTCTCCTGCAGATGTTGTAGTGTGCATGGTGACTTCCCAGATCTGGAAAAACTCTGTGCAGGGATTTTGTGTGACTGACAGCTGGAAGGCCAGCTGCTATCATTACCTTTGTATTTCCTCATTGTAGAGCCACAGCTTCAGCTGTAGCTCGGGGTCAGTCACTTCCTCACTCTCCTCGACTGTGGCCAGCCAGGCGCCCCGAGCGCTGAAGGCGACCTTCACCAGGTCCGACTGCTTCAGACCCGCCTGGTGAATGTACTGCCGCTGCACAATGTCCAGCTGCAAAGCAAGGCCACAGGTGCATTGTCAAATTCAGGCACAGCTCTAAGAGCTCTACTCTTACTCTTTCCACTCATGAAACCATGCAGAAAGGATGCTCTGAAGGCTCCAGTTAGATCTGACTGGGCTGTGGCACAAAGAAGAATTAGAGCATGTGCATTCCACAATGATGTGAAGTGTAGGAAAGAATGAAAAGTAATCTGAAGGTGTTTTAACTACAAATTTTTGACATTTAACAGGATAGCACACTGTTTGAGTACTTTTTTCAGTATCAGTACTTAGATTTGCTTAGCAAGTGAAGTCAGAGATAAAGCCAAGAACATCTCAGCCTGGAATCCAGCCTTGTGAGAGAGCTATAAGGTTTTTTTCCCCATTTGCCATATTAAATCTTCAAATAAATAGTGATGCACAAGTTACTTGACTGAGTAAGTTAAAGTTTTGGTACAAGCCCATCCAACTTACACTGAACAACTGTTGGTCACTCTGGAGAGAATAGAACTGCAAGTGACCTGGCTCTCCATTCAAGACCAAAGCTTTGGTTCTAGGATCAACTACTAGGCCAGTCTTGACGTCCCTACCTGGAAACAAAAATCAGGTGACAAATGACCAAAGGTGTCAAGTGACACATTCCACCCTGTAAGTGGAAGATAAATTTTACTGCACTTACTTTTGATTAGCCCTTGAATACTTCTGGAAAACCTTAGGTTGCTGTTGATTATTGATATTCCTGAAACAGAAAGCAGACCAAATCTTGCAAAAGGCACACACCTCATGGTGGGAAAGGGACTGTAACCATCTGTACTGTAAATGTGTATTTTCCCAGTTTATGACACCCAGGTGGAAAGCCAAGTTACAGCAGTAACCAGGCAAATTCACAGAACTGATCAAACAGCAAAAGAACAAGCATCTGTTTTTTTCAGATCACTAATGGAATTTTATGTAGTTCTTAGTTAATTCATCCAAAATCAACAAAATAAAGCTCCTATAGATTTGCATTTCCATTGAAGTGATACTTGGATGTGTTCTGGCTTACTGTTGTCTGTGTGCAAGGTGCAGCAGAGAACGCCATCAGAGGCCATGGAGATGTACTCGATAGGAGACCCCAAACGAGGCAGGAAATCCTTCTGGCATGAAGATTCATTGTGCCACTGGACTAGAACAGATTCAACTCCACCACTCAGCAACCTGGTTCCTTTTCCAGCAAGAAAATACAGTTAAAAGGTTTTGCTTAAAAAGAAATAAAATCAGCAGCCTGTGTCTTTACAACAGACAGAGATGAGTTTGTCAAAACTTTCTAAACTGTCACAAATAAACAATTATATCAATACACATAGACATGCTTCTCATTATCCCCTGTTAAATTGCTAGAGAAACTTGGATTAAGTAACAGGAACTTGTGTCTACAGTGAAATGTAAGCAATGCTTTGGGAGTAGTGGATCCCATCGCTTTCTGAATCAGCTGGATATTTGTGTTAGGATAAGGCTGAATTGTTCTCCTTCTGTGAGAAGTACTTTGCAGTAAGAAATACCTTAAGGAGAATAGTTCAGACAAAAGTGTAATATTTCTGGCAGCAGGTTTGAGCTCAGAGAAGACTGGCTTGCTTTATTTGGATGCAAGTGAAACTGGCAAGAACTCAACGGTATTATTAATGAAACAGAAGGGGAAGAAGAGTGGAGGTGAGGAGAAGAGGTGAGAGAAGGGGTTAGATTTTTCTTTCTACCACAGAAGGCAGATATTTGACATTTTAAATGCCAATCAGAATGCATAAAAAAATAACTCCTTTCATTTTTATTTCAGATTCTTCCTGGATATACTTAAAATTCTAGAAATTAACTTGTTAGTAAGTGGATAAACTTGGAGCTTCTATAGATTCTTCCCTGTTGCAACACTTCAAATTTCAGAAGGTTCTGTTTGTTTGATGGAGATTTTTTGGGGTTTTTGGTAGGTTTTTTTATTGCTTTGTTTTGGTTTCTATTTTTCTTTTACTCACCCTCCATAGTAAAAGCCAGATCCATGACAATATCATGATGCCAGTGCAGTGTGGAATATGTGTACTCTTTTCTGTGGTGGAAATTTCTCCTGTGTGGAGAACAAAAAAATTCTTTACTCACAACATCAACAACAGAGTAAACAAAAGGAAATACTGAACTGAATCAATTATATCATCCTGTCATCCTCTAACTTCTAGACTAGTTTATCCAACACTCAAGTGATGCAGGAGGAGGGAAGGAACCACACCACAGGTTTTCAGAACCCTTCTGGTCCACACCTCATAGATGTATTGAGCAACTCAGCCCTGGAAGCAACTTAACCATGTAATGTTTTTAATCATGTATTCCACTGGTGTGCTCTCTCTCATTTGCCCATAAAGAGTTATTTCAGCTGCTCTTGTATTACCTTTTACACCTAAGTTTAGATTCAATGGAGCATAACTAAACATAAGCATTTTTTCCACTTGGCATATACAGTGAACCAGCACTGCAGGTTCATTGCTCATTCTGACTTCTGAAAATGGCAATGCTATTGACAAATTAGACTGCTTTGCTCAGGTTTGACTTAATTCCTACAGTCAGAGGAGTTTATGGGATACATAGTTAACCAAAATGCACATACCAGAGGCGAATCTTTCCATCAGCATGGCCAGTTGCAATGCAATCCTCCTTAGGATGGCACACAACACAACTGAAGCGATTGTCTCCTCCTTTTGTCTTCACTGTACTTAAAGAAAACCTTCAAAAGTAAAGAAAGGAACTTTAATTGTAAGAGTTAGGTTGTTTTTTCTAAAACAAAACTTCAAAAGGATCAGCTAGTGCACATAAAAATAATTCCAATTAGCAAAATTAAACATTTTCAAGTTGTTATGGTTACGTGCACTCTCAAAAAATAGTGACAGACTTCTTTTCCTTTTGATTTCCTTAATTCTTAACCTTCAATCATGCTGAAAGAATTTTTGCTTCTTTCTCTCCCTCTTTCCTTTTCTCCTGCTTTTCTCCTGCCTTCTGGACCCTGCCCAAACTATGTCACATATTTCAGGTTTGGCATCAACCTAAACATTTAACTGAAAAAAATACATTCCTGAGCTCCAAAGGTAAGCTACCACTGCCACTGATCTGCTCACTGTTCACTTCTACAAGAAGCTTCTTATACAGTGACTACATCCCCTCCAGCAGAAAACAAATCTGAGATCATGTGTGCACACATCATGAGTTAAAAAACATTTAGAATATATTAGACTGAATCAATACCTGACATTTTCATTCTCATTCTTACCTGTTCAACAGTTTCCGTTTAAAAAAATAAACTTGGAGGTTCACATCCTTCACTGACACCACATATGCACCCTGTTAAAGTAAAGCCATTTAGGGCATACAGATTATATTTCCACATATGAAAAAAATAAAGCACATTTCACTACAAAGTACTTTACACTGAAGACAACATATAAGCTGATGTTAATACTTTCCTATTATAAGTGTCAAAATTTCTTTTTTGTTTCTGCAGTATTAAAGACAGCATAGTTCTTACGCTGATTAATTTACTTTCAGTTTTGTTACAGTACTGCTGTGCTTTGTATAAAGGCATAAACAGCATAGAGTTCATTTGAGAGGAAAAAAAAACCCCAACCAACCAACACTGTAGAGAAGAAAAAAACCCAAAGGTGAACATACTTCTCTTCCGAAAGCAATGTGCTTCACTGATGGACCCACACCATCCAGAACCACTGAGAGCTCCTTGCCTTCCAGATCTTGGTTTACTCCTTTTGTCAGCTTAACTGAGATCAGCTGGAATGTATCTGACCAAAGAAAAAAGTCTGTCTTAAACCAAGAGTAGCACTGAAGAAGGAGAACCAGACAGTGGGTATCAGTGCAAGTGTAAGCAGAATCCAAGGGAAGCTACGAAGTATATGGTCTTGCTCTGAAGTAGCAATATATTATAGTACACAGTAAGGCCAAGCTGTATTTATTGCAGACAAAATCCCATAAAAATACCTAGGCATGCTGTGAATAAGACAAGTCAGTTTAAGGTAATACGGCCTAAGGTGGGAGAATAATCTCCAGCACTCATATCCAACTTCAGTAGTACAACCTGTACCTTGGTGAGCACTGCTCAAAGATGAAACCTAGTTTTCATCTATGAAACCACATCCATGCAGTACGTGCTTCAAAAGCAAAGACAAGCACTCTTCTAGACAAATATTTGAATGAGAGATGTCACAGAATAAGAATGAAAGAGGTACAAAATGCAGGACTTCAGACATTTGCCACAGGATTTAAATTATATTTCACAATTAACATATTAAAGCCCATTCTTGCAGCACACAGCTCACTCCTGGGACAGTAGCACAGACACAGAATGACTGAGATGACATGGATGATGCTACTTGTACTGTACCTCGTTCACCCTTCTTTGGAATGACAACAAACACTGAGTCCTCAGCACTAGCAAGCGTGTACAGTGCCAGAAGTTTGGTTCCTACAGTGAAAGTCTGAAGAAAACCAGAGAAGGAAATCAACAATTACTACATTTGTGTGTATGTCTTTGAAATAAGGAAATCATGTCTTAAAGAAACATTCATGTATTAATTAAAATTCTCGATTCTAAGACAAATACATCTTTATTCTATCAAGGACTAATACAAATGTTAAAACAGTACTAATAAAATATGAGACATCAGAATTATTGAAAATCCTTAACATATCTTATCCCTAATACAAAGCAGAAGGCACACCCGGGGTGGGCATTTAGTAGAAAGTGTGAGCAAGAGTAAGCAACCCCAATTTTCAAGCCATTGGATCAATTCCTATTGGTGCATCCCAAACTGCAGCACACTTCCCAGAGCTACACTGGACTCTAAACTGCAGCAGGTAGCAAAGTCAGTATGTCAGTAGATCTCCCATCTTCTTCCCCAAAAGGATCTGCATCATCATCATCAGCACACATTCTATTACTGCCATAATTAGATGGGTTTTAGGTTGTGTTAATAGTAGAACAACCCATCTCAGACTGATTTGTGCCCATTTTTGACATGCTCTTAACAGGAATAACTCAACATACTTTAATGGGAATCCCATCCATGAAGTCCCACAGCTTAATGGTGCCATCGAGAGAGCAAGAATAGAGCTGAAGAAAAAAAACCCAAAAACATCTATATAAGTAATAGCAATATATCAAAGCCAGATTCTACATAAAATCACAACTACGATTCCAGGTAAAAAACACAAGACAGAGACCATCACTGTGCTGCCTTCAAATAAAGTGCAAGTACAACACTATTACTCTAGTTCAAAATGGACACTGTCACAGAGAGTGAATGCAGAGATACCCACCATGAGAACATCTAATTTTACACAGCTAATATGAAAATCAGTCCCTCTTGGTAAACAACTCTTGTTTATATCCAGACACCAAAAAAGCCCAAGCAAACTAGGAGCAGGGAAGGCAGGTTGGGGGCAGAAGAAGCCACTGGGCAAGTTAAAGGGATTTAGTCACATCTGCATCAGTACCAGCAGATACAGAAGGGCAAACACCAAACACAGTATTTCTGATTTTCTCACATGCTTCTTTTACCCTTTCAATCAAAGAACCGGAAATTTTGCTACATTTCCGTTTTGCTGTCATTCCACTCAAGGAGTGTAATCCACGTGACATTTCACGTTTGTTTGTAGGAAACTGACACAGCTCAACCCTTCTTGTCAGATTTCAGCGAAACATCAGCTCGACGATGCCCGAATCACTCCCAGCCCCTTCCCACACTCCAGCCAGCCCCGGGAGAGCCCCGCGGTGGCGCACAGGGGTCAGGGGCAGCCCGGCCACCCCCAGCCGGACCTCCCCCCGCAAACCTGCATGTGGTTCTGCGGGTTCAGCTGGATGCCGGTCACCAGGTCGGCGTGGCCGCCCATGAGCCGCAGGGTCTCCTCGGTGTGCACGCTGTACACCTTCACGAAGTCCCCCGAGACGTACAGCAGGTACCTGCAGGGGGAAACGCTGTTAGCCCGCCCGAAGGGGCCCGGCCGCCCCGCGGCAGCCGCAGGCCGCGGGGACACCGGCGGGCAGAGCCCCGCTCGGAGCTCAGGAGCACCCCCGAGCGCGGCCCCCCGGTCCCCCGCCCCACTTGCTTGGAGTCGACGGAGAACACGGCCCGGGCTCCGCGCAGGGTGCNCGCGTGCTGCGGATGGGCCGCGCGCGCCCCCTCACGGAGAGCCTGGGGCGGCGCAGGACGGGACCGGCCCCAGAAACACCGCATCCATCGCCCAGACCGGGGCACGCAGTCCAGACTTCCCCTAAACACCTCCTCCGCCACCGCAGTCCCTGGGCAGCTCCTTCCAACCACTCTTTATGTGAAGAAATTATTCTTAATGTCCACCCTGAACCTCCGCTGGCGCAGCTTGAGACTCCCGTCGGGAGCAGAGCCCGCCCCTCACCTGGCCACAGCCTCCTGCCAGGTAGGGCGCTCCGCCCTCCATTAGTGCCCCTCAGAGCGCCGGTGAGTGCGGGGAGCTGTGCAGCCCGCGGGGATGCTGCCCGTGCCCACTCCCAGGGTTTTCCTGTGAAACCTCCCCCGGCTTCTCCTCCCGGCCATTCCCGGGTGGAAGGCGCCGGGGCAGGGCAGGGCTGGGCAGGGCTGGGCAGGGCTGGCCCGTGAGCGGCTGTGCCGCTGTCACCCCCCGCGAGCGCTCCGGGCCCTCCGGAGTGGCACGGGCACTGCCAGGGAGAGTCCTCTGGCTGCGTCTGGAATTGCGCCTGTCTGAGAAGAAAAACGTGTTAACTCCCTTGCTGAAGTGGTTAGAAAGGCTGAACAGAGGAAACTGAAGGGTAAGCTTTGTTTGTAAGAAACTTACACAGCTCAACCCTTCTTGTCAGATTTCAGTGAAACATCAGCTCGACGATGCCCTAATCGCTCCCAGCCCCTTCCCAAACTGAAGGGGTAAAAAACCCGTTAAAACCCGCCTTGCTCGCCGACTTGGACGAGCTGCGGGTTTGCTGAGTTACAGAGCACATCGTGTTCTCGTAACTGGAGGAAAACCGCTGTCAGAAGCAATGCGAGTGTCTGGAGTACACCGTGATTTATGGTGTCTGCGCCCTTCACTGCTGCTTTGGAATAGCAATTGCAGTTCTTGCACAGCTGTGTTGTTTTGGCAGCTGTTTAGGCGATTGAAGGTATCTCTGGTACGCTTGTAATTGATTTTTAAACAGTCGCCCTCCACAGACAATAACAGGGACAGGTGCGTTATGAGGGGATGGTTGCGATCATCCTGCTGTAAACGACGTCCTTTCCTTCCCTGCTGACTGAATCCTGGTTCGGAGGTTAACCGAGGATTGTGCAGGGACAGTAGCACACACCGTGGAGTATTGTGGTCATTGGGAGCTGGGGATGGGTGTGAGAGAGCACAGTGCGCCCAGAAACCTGGCTGCCAATGTCAGATGCTTTGACAATTAAACAGTGCACTCTCTCCGGAGCTGAGAGCAGAATTTACGTGTGCTGCCTAAATTGCAGTTGAATTTCACAGCTGTGTCGTGCTCTCATTCTGGTGAATATTTTAGAACCCAGAGGCAGATGCAGCCTAGTGCTCCTCCTGTATGGGACGTCGTGTCCAAGTTCTGAGCCACAGGCACTGAATAAAGCCAGAGTTCTGTCAAAGGGGGAAAAAAGCAAGGTCTCTAGAAGACACAGTCCCTTTAGTCCATGTTATTATGTGAATGGAACTCTTTTGTTCAGGTCTACACTAAATATAGTCAAGTCTCATTAAAGCACGGAAACTTGGCATGTTCATCCTTCTCCTGGATGAAGAACTCAGACAAATACCTTGTGCATCCTAATGCATACGTTTTTGTAATGCACGTTTATTTTCATCATTTTAGGAAATCTGCCATAAGCTTTGAAGCTGATAAACCATGTAGAGATCAAGACTGCCCCCAAACATATATCCTAGGAGCACAGAGAGATAAAACAAACCATATACTGCCAGCACCAGTGCAGAGCACTCTACCCCCACAGCACAGCCACTGCTTTCAGCACTGGCTTTCTCTGCTTCCAGCAGCACAATTAATTCGATTTTCCTTCCCACACTTCAGCAGAAAACCCAGTAATGCAGCCACAATTAATGTGATTTCATCATCAAAAGACCACTTACTAGTTATTATATACAGGGTTTTTTCAACTATAGATACTCTGCATAATTGTTTGAAGTAATGCTGCCCAAAGTTTTTAGTAGTGCTATCTAAATCTGGAACATTGCTGTGAATTAGATTGGGCCATTATGGCAGAGTCTAAAAGACTTTTGTATTCAAAGTTAAAATGGTTGCCATAAATTTATTAGGAAATAATTAATAATTGTAAATAATAATATATAATAATATATAATGGTATATAATATAGAATTATTAATAAATTATGAACACACACAGTGTATTTTTTAAAAAGTTTTCATTGTGTTTTTCTTTTTTTTTTTTTTTAGATGCACTCAGCCTTTTCGTTCATTATCATAAGCTATATTTTAAGTGTGGTTTGGTGCACAGGTGTATAAAGAACCAAAACTTACCTGTACCAGTTTCTGTAAGTTGAGGTAGTAGAAAATACTGAAAGCATCTGGTTTGTGGTATTCAATGGAGTAAGGAGCAATCTAACCTGTTGTTTGATTTTATTTGTTTGAAGTGGTGGCTTTGTATGCTTTTTCTAATTTATTTGTTTAAATTTACATTTCCAGTATATAAAATCCATAGGTTTATCTATCTGCAGAAATTTGCTTTTGTCTTTCCCGAAGTAATGACTTGATTCAGTAAGGATTCTAGTGTATTCAGTTGATGGTTGTTTAAGAGGAATTAATCAATAGAATGTAATTGCAAGTACTACAAGGCATATTTTTGCAAATTTTTGGAAAAATGTATTGCAGTGAATTGAGCAAATAGTTCCTAGATCATAGCAAATAGCATTGGCCAAAGATTTGTTTGCATTTAGAATTCACTGTGTGATTGTGCAAGTAATTACAGGTAAACTAGTTGGAGAGAATGCAGCTGTACTTCTGAGACATCTATTTCTAATGTTGTAAATAAAAACAGCATAACTTTAAATAGTACCAACTTAGAAGGAAATCCTTCCAGGCCAAGAGGAGAGTTCTTTCTAAACAAATGTTACTAGTTAGGTTTATGTACTCTGCCTAGTCTGTAAGTTTCTAGACTGTCCCAACACTTGTGAAATCCCATGTAAATAATACAGTGAAAGAGTGATTAGGAGAAAAAACCATTGTTGTGACTTCAAGGAAGCAGAATGACTGTCCTTAAGGAAGGGTGTTGTACACTACAGTACCACTGCAGTTCATTAAGTCAGTAGTACAACACAAGACAGATATCTGATTTGAAATGCTCATTACATTTTCTATTTGACTTGGTTTTCATCAGGTTTCTCACTTTCCTCTACCCTATTTGATCTCAGCCTTGTTCCTTAATAGAATATCCAACTCTGTATCCCTGTCTGGAGCCTGGGAGCTGTTATCACTGCCTTGCTGTCCCCCACATTCTGCTTTCATACTGGGATGCTGGTTGGCCAGCATTTCAGCATGGGCAATGGGTCTGGTACATTCCAAAATCTGTTCTGTTTGTAAACTCCACAGTTGGTCTCCAATGGCTTTTTGTCTTCCATTTGGTGTCTTTCTCAACCAGCTTGTGGCTGCAAAGAGAAGAGGGTTCTGAAATACATGCCTTGAAGTCTTCTGTAAGGAAATCAGGGATAAGAAAGGCAGCTTGTTTAATAATGTCTTCGTTTAGGAGGTGATGTGACTGACTCAAATAATTGATTACTAATTTGCCTAAGTAAACTTAACACAATGTACTGATATGTTGACGTCAGTTCGGGGGTTATATTTATTTGAAGGGAGATTACACGGTTTTTTTTTGTAGTACACAAAAATTAACATCTCATTGCTGAAAGGAGAATTAGCATGACAGAGGTGAGAACGGAGTACGCGGCAGGAGCACGTGGTGGTGTGGAAGCTCCTGCAGCAGGGCACATCAATAGTTTTCAAGTTGGCAAAGCAGCTCTGCGGGGAGGGGAGGCTTGGCTTATGGAGAGATGGTGTAACACTCTAGGAACGAGTCAAAGCCGCTGTCGGCACTAGAGGGTGCTGGAAGAACGACTGCAACATGAACAACTCCGTGTTTGAAGTCCAGAACCCCCGGAAAGGGGAGCTCGCCAAGGGCGTGGTGCCCCTCCGAGCTCGCTGTTCTGACCCAGCCTTGCCATAAACACCACACTGGTGTTCTCCTGTTGGATCCGCTGCTGTCAAAGGGAGGGCTGGCACCTCGCAGGGACTCTGTTGTGTGACACTATTTCCTTAGCAGGGCTCAACAGGTGATGGCAAAACAAATGTAAACACTTCAATCGCTTTTCAAATAAGTTTTGTTTTGAAACATCTCTAAATAGAAGGACTAAGCATATGGTGGGAATGAGTAGAGGCAAACTTGATAAATAGAAATTTGAATCTTGATAGTGATTCTGAAGATGCTCTTTAAAATAATTTCACCTTTGTATGTTTTGGTGTCTGATAAATTGTGAAAGAGTAAATAGTATAGTTTCAGTGTAATTTAAATAGTTAATTTTGAAAGTAGTTTTTTCTTTTGAAGATCATGACTGTTAATACTACAGAATTCTTGATTATAATGTCATCCCATACTAGTTTGATTTTACAAGTTCTTTAGGTACCTTGGAAATATTGACCAGTAAGTACTGAAGTACATTTAGTTTGATGATAGAGCTGTTTGGAATTTTTGTTACCAACGTATTAAGGTAAGGAGATATTAGTTACCTATTAAGGAGGTAATGACACAGTGAGAAGCCCTGCAGGTAAATTAAATGGATATTTCATATGAGAATTTCACAACAGGAATTCCACTGAAATTTCTTTCCATTTCATGCATTTCTTTTTTTTTTTTTTTTTTTTAAATGCTGAAAAGGGAATAGGATTAGTTTTCTGACCATTTCTAGTAGTTAGAACAGAAAAAGCTGTAACGTATAATGACAGCAGACACTCACCTTGGGGTGGTGTGCATGTACTTGACCTTTTCTTCATTCATTGGATCGTGCCTTTCCCTTTGGAAAGGACATTCTGTGGAGATGTGGTACCAACTGACCTGCATGCTAGCACAGCTGTGCTTTTTTATCCAGGTTGTGAATAGTCTCCAAGCCTTGCTATGGGAACTCTGTGTGGTCCTGTGTATGAGTTGTCCCAGATGTGGTTTCTACAAGCTGTGCATCATCTGCATTTTCTGCATCTGCGTGTGCCTTACACCAAGGTAGTCACTGAAGAGTCAGGGCTTCGACTGGAGGAACAAGTGCCTGGTAGATAAAGTGCCAAGGGTCTTCTACATTAACCCAATAGATAAAGTGGAGACTGTGTTAATCCACATGCATTTTACAGCTCATTTTCCTCACTGAAAAACAGAGATGATGCCTTGTACACATCTGTCATGGCAACGCCAGTCAAGCCCCATCGCTATTAACTGCTTATTGATACCAGCCAGGTGTAGAGGTGTGATGCTGATTTTGTATTCTGGTGTCTCTCCTCTATTCTGGTAATGAAAAGAAGCTCTGAAATAAATGATAATAAGTATTTCCTAATTAGCTGTGACACTTAGAGACTTTAAGTTATTTAATCAATAAGGCATTGGCTACTGCTGAACACCTTTTCCTTCCACAAAAATGCAAATGGAGCAAGTCATAACTGCTGAAACAGATGCTGAGTATTCAAAAGATAACCTGAGAAGCAAAACAGAACTTGCATCTTTAATTTCCTTCTGGACTGAAACTATTCTGTGCAGAGACTCTGCTATAAAAAGACAGACATACTCTAAGTATATCTTATTGTATGTGGAGGTCTTCCTTCAAGGGTTTGTTCTTTAAGCAGTGGCTGTTAGTAAGCAAGGATAAAGTTTAAGGGAAGCAGAGCTAAAATGGGTCTCAATCTTATTTACATCAAGCAGCTGCTGAATCTTTAGTGTCCGCTGTCCCATGTTTCAAAGATTTTTTTTTTCCCTTACCAGTAGCAGGGGAGACGAAGCTTTGTTCAGCTAGGAAAGGTAGGTGCTGCAGTAGGTACAAAAAGATTCTGGCTTAAAAGGAGAGACTCTCAGTCTTTTAAAAACTTTGTGCCTGTAGCCTAACAACTGTTCACAGCCTCTCCTGTGATAAAAACCAGCTGTAACCATGCATTACTGTGTGTAAACAGTGTTCTCTTGCTATAAGTGTTTCCAACAACAAAGCAGGAGATACAAGCTTTACTGTTCTCTTCTCAACTGACTTGTGTTAATTTCCTACTGATAATCACCCTGTTTTTAAAAAAATCCTGTCTGATTCTTGAAGCCAGTAAGAACAGGGGCCAGCACTGGATTGCATACCCAGTGACGAGCTGAAAGCTGGCCTGAGAGACTGGGGACTTGGTGCAGCTTTTAGTGTCTTTGTGAAAAGTCTCATTGCAAAATCTTCCAACTCATGGAAACAATGTACTTTTTATGCATTAGTTCATCAGGATAACCGTGGCCCTACTTTTAAAGAAGCAATTCATTGAACAAGGATAGATTCTTCTTCTTTTTCTTCTGTGTTTCCTTAATTATTTTTAAAACATTCCTTACTGAAGGTGGCTATTTTTAATGGGAGAGAACTCTGAGAGGAGCCTCAAGGGTTCATAGATCAGCGTTAGTGGTACTTCAGAACTGGTGGGTGTCCTAAGTAATGTAATATAATGGGTCAAGTAAATATCCACTTTCCCTTTTCTGATACTGCAGCTAGCAAGGTTACTTGTTTTTTTCTGCTCATACATCTATTTCTTACAAGAAATGTACCCTCTGTTTTTTCCCTGCATTTTGTACTGAAGCCTTGGCATTTGTGGCATCTGTCTGACACAAAGGGGCTGATTCTGAAGGGTGAATGCCCTTCACTTTTCACATGTCTCCTCTGAGATAAACAATGCCAACAGAACTCTAGTTTATAGGTGTGTTCAAACTGAGGTAAAACTCATTTCACAAATTATTTCCAAGCACCAAGCCCAGATGCCTATTGTTAAGGTTTGGATTTTTCTCTTGCAGCAGCTGCAGAATGGATTTTTTTGAACAGTTATATTGAGTTTCATAGCAGGGAAAACTGTTTTGTTGCCAAATGGTTGTTACCATGATTTCTACTGAAAGAAGGATTTTGGAGGGGAGAGTGAGTCCAAATGTGCTGTTTATTTCATAGTTCTGTGGTATCTTTTAATACACAATGTTTTTAGTAGTCTGGGTAAATGCGGCTGCTTTAACTAACAGGACGAAACCAACATAAACCATGATGTATTCTGAACGGGGGGCTTTGTAACTGTTAGAAACAGCAGTCAGTCATCATGGAATAACTTTGTATTGTAAGGCCTATTGAACTGATAAGCATAAATTAACAGATTATCTCCTAGCTTACATGCAAGTAACAGGTTGTATGAAGTGTGGTTTAGGCATGATACCCTCCAAATTCTATCCTCCCTAACTCACACGTGGCTGCTTACCTGCTCTTAACATTCTTAATCCACAGACACCAATACTACCTAAACAATCTCCTAAAATGGTGTGCACATGTGTTATCTCCTTTACTTGCCCTTTCCCAAAGTTTACTAGAACCTGGTAGCTGGTGGAATAGAGATTGCCTTTGGGTTTAGGCTCATGTTGCCTTTAGCAATTGTTGATATAATTCCTGTTGGTAATGTTCTGTAGCTTCAATTAGGGCATTTTTTTTCCTGAAGGCTGCATGTTCTACTGGCACAGCGTGCTCCAGATCCACATGGTGCGCTTGGAGGGCCCTGACAGTGAGAGCTCACAGTATTGAACTGCAGCTGATTTTGTGGCTTAGAAGGAAGGTATTGCTCCAATGAATTAAGGATAGCACCATGTTTTTGAAGACAGTACTAGCAATGTCTTTGCTGTCTTCAGATGATAGCAGGTCTTATTGAAGGGTCCCAGCATAAGCAGTTCCATGAACTTCTGGACTGGTATCCCTAAAATGCATTCTTGTAACAAGAACCTGAGGTGGCTACAAACCATGCTTTTGGTTCCTGTTAAACCCTCCTGCTTTTATGAGTCACAGAAGTGGTGGAGTTTACCAGGTCTTAGCTACAGTTTGTAATTAATTGAATGGAGGTGAGAGAAAATACTCTATGCAATGGAAGCATTTATTTGGATTACTTTAGTATTGTTCATGAACACTCAATCAGTCTCCTGTTCCAAATTATGCTTAAATATAGTTTTGCTTTCTTTCAGTTGGACTAATAGTCTTTTTTATGAATAAGCACCTTAGGTTTTATTGTCTTAGGGCACATTTATAAGTTAATGCCAATTTAAAGTCTTTGTATATTGTGGTAAAAGTAATCTTAATCTGATTAACCTGGGTGTCCATACTTGTTATTTCTGAGAGACAGTCTTACTGACATACCTGTTCTTCTAAATACTTACCCAAACTTTTTTTGGTGGCAATTATTTGCTTATTTGTCTTGGTTCCTTTTCTTTTTTCCTTTCATGTAAATGCCTTCTCCTATCTTGACTATGTATTTAATTTGTGGCTTGCTGTGGATAACTTAATACATCCTCAAGCTATTATGGCTTCCATGGCAGATTTTAGTTTGGCCTTATTACTTCAAGTTCTATTCTACCCTTTTTGAAGGTAATTTGTATAAATTCTTGTGGTATGTTCTGTGTAGTTTCACTTTTAGATTCACAATTACCTTTCATTGTCTTCAGTGCTATTCTGCTTGTAAACTGCAGTAAAACTGTTAAATGTGGGTGTTTTTTTTATTTTTGTGAAGCTGTGTGTTTACTGTGCTACTGTTATACTTTTCCTGCTTAACATACTATACGTTTTCATTTTCAAATTGTTTTCTTCCATATTTCAAATCTTTCACTAGTTTCTTGATCAGTATCACAGGTAAATAAACTGACGCTCCTTAGCAGTTTCCTCTGTCTCTGAAGAAAAATGTCCCCAGCAGAGTCCCCAGACTGGTGTATGGTGTGTCCTGCTGTTTTGCTGCCATTATAGATAGGTCTCTAGGGAGCTAATGCCCTTTAATTTCAGCAAGGTTCTGCTATGTGCCCACTTCTATCAGTCAGATTGACACACCACACAGATATTTCCCATTTCAGGGATGAATAAATAAGATCATATTTGACATTTGTGGATAAATATTTGGCCTGCACTCTTCCCTGAGACTTGCAGCTGTCATAATTTAGGAGAACTCATGGTTACTGGCTGTGAAAGGCTGGACAAAGCTCCTGCCAGAGCCACGAAAATCTTCTCTTTGGTCAGCCAGCAGACTGGCTGTTGAGCAATTTGAGACCCTCCCTTCCCCCTGAGACTGGGTATTTTGTTACTGCAGTGCTTCCAGGCACTTCTGCATGGAGGAGAGAAAGCCATTGGAAATGTTTGGTCTCTTACATGATGGTATAGGAAGAACTGCAGAACTTGGCTGGCAAGGCAGAGTTTGATAAGCACTCAGGCTCTCTATAAAGTGGATTTTTTGTTAGCCAGTTGATGGCTTCTGTGGAATCTGTGCTCTTCAGTAATTATCAGGGCTGAGAAGCAGGACCAAAGGTTATAGTTTGCAGGTTAAATAATCCTATCCTAAAGGATGTGCAGCTTTTGAAATATCCAAAATAATCTAGTTAAATTAAAATAGCAAAGGTATCAGCAACTAACTTTTTTTGGCTGAATTTTCTTACTCTGTTGAGCAATAAGGTCTGTAGACAAAAAAAAAATAAAAAATTTTTAGAGCTCCACAAGAGAGTGGCTGCCAAATACAACAAAGGTTTCCTGTGCAAATCTAGAGAGCTAGGCTTCAGTCAGCCTTATGGCAATTGCTGGAATTTGCTTACCTCTGCATTTTGTTTGACTGGGTGTCCTTCAGGCCCAGAGGGGTAACCAGTTTTAACTTTGTGAATTACGAATTTTCAATTTAGATGGGAAAAAATGCAAATAGCGTAAGAGAAAACCATATTAAATTGTTTGAGCAAAATGTTGTGTGGTTTACTTTTACTTGTATGCTGCCATTTATTGCTAAGCACAAGTAGTCTAAATTGTATTTATAACCTATTTCCATGGGCAGTGCTGCAGGTTCTTCAGGTTAGAAGCTGAAGAACCTGCAGGTCTTCAGCTGCTGCTGGTTTTGTGTTATGTGGAGCCAATTGAATGTTAACTGCTGAAAGGTGATTTCCAGGTATTGCTCTTTTATGATGCTGTAACAGAAACAGGCCCATTAGCAGGCCTTCCTAGCTGGCTCAATGGGCAGGTTTCTGGCACCAGCAGCTGAGTTGTGTCATGTTCCTTGTTATTCTCTTCCTCAGGTATGTGTGTTGATGTTGTAAGAAAGATTTCTCACCTGTTTATCCCCTGTGTTGTGGGTATAAGTCTCTTATAGTTTTGTGCAGGAGTTGTAGTTGAGATATAGGTCTGTGGAAGAAACTGAAGTGTAAGACAAAAGAAAATGGAATAAATATGAAAGTTCTGGGAAGATACCCTTCTGTTTGATATAGACTTGGCAACAAAAATATTTTTCTCTGCAACATACTATCTGCACTTCAGTTGTAAGCTAGGCTATTTGCTGCCTGGGAAGTCCAAGGGAAATAAATGTTTTATGCTTCCTTTGTCCCACCTCAGATTAAACAGACTTTCAGTATAGACCCTCCTTTGACCCAGGATGCCCTGATGTCAAAAACACAGTCACCTGAAACTAAACTGGAATAATCTTGAAACAAAATCACTGAAGCTTTAATTTCCTTTTCTATTTGTGGATGCATATGGCATAATAATTTTGCTTCATAACTTCAAGCTGAAAAATAGCTTTTCACATCTATCAAGATTTTCCTTCAAATGCATTTAATCTTTTATGCTTGATTCCTAAGAGGCACATTAATATTAGGAACAGGGGAATGAAAAAGGACCTCCTCAAGGACAGAGGAATATTTTTTTTTAATTGATTAGCTTTTTTTCTTTGTGTGACTTTCAAAGCTAGAGGACAGCTAAGTTTTCCAGCAGCAAAAGAAGCAGGAGGTATATGTAAAAAAATGCAGGAGGCAGCAGGAGCGTCAAGACAAAGAAGCAAGGTAGTGTGAAAATAGAAATATCAAGTTTTTCTTTTAACAATATTGAAAAGGCAGTAAGTGAACAGAGCATATATTAAGTGAGGGGACAAATCTCAGTGTGATGTTACAGCTTTCTGACTTGTTAAGCACACCAGGAATTCTTAGAAAAGAAGGAAAGACAATGTTCAAAGCAGAATATTGTGAACTGTAATGAGTCTGAAAAGGCAAGTCCCCGTGTTGAAACTTTTAGACTTAGCCAAGAGGAGTGTCTTTCCCTTTGTGCCCCATATGAAAGGATCTGAGAAGACTTAGATCAAGAGACAGAAGAGATATTTATGGAAAGTCAACAGCACACCAAGAAGCAGTTTGTACTTGTACTTGTGGTGGAGGACCAGCAGAAGTAGAAAAGACTTAGAAGGGCATGAAACTGAATTCCTTTCATCTGACCTTTTTCTGTGGACGGTCACTAGCACAGAGTTTTGGGAATGTGAGGAGCCAGTTGAAGAGATGCTATACTGCCAGCTGTGTGTGCTGTGCAGGTGAAATCAGAGATCCTGGTTTCCACCATCCTCTCCCACTTCATTAGCCATAACGTTACATATAGTCTCCAAAAAGAGAACTTTTAAACAGTGAAAACTGCCAGCCTGATCTTTCACAAAATAACAAAATGAACCTATTCGTGGCAGCAAAAAGAGAGGCCTTTTTTTATCAGGGGATTTTTATCCCTCCCAAAGGTTTTTCACCAGCATTCTTAGTACAGCGCCAAGTGTGAACATCTAACTTTTCAAATTGCACTGAATAATCACAGAATTGCCTGCAATCACAATGCAATTCAACCAAAATGGACAAATTACTGAAGTACTTAAGGTCTGTTTACCTTGAACAGGAGAACAGTAGGACATTTATAGAGGTTTATTTCTATATTCCTAGTGGATGATGCAATGTGCAGAGAGTTTGTTGAAATGCTAAATGAGGGAGATGAGAGGAGAGAAGGAAGGTGCCAGACATTCTTTGGCTAGAAGGGCTAGTATGAAATGAAATTTGAAAACAAATGAAGACAGGAGGTGGATGAATAACTTCTGTGCTGCTTTCAGGTGGTTCTGCAAGTTGTTTTGGTTTTTTTTTGGTGGGGGGGTTGGGGTGATGGTGGTGTTTGTTTTGGTTTTTGTCCTGGTTGGCTTTAGAAATCTTGGTTTCTGTTCAAACTATTAAAGATATGGAGTGCTGAAGCAGGGAATCCGAGTGGTTTAGATGCTGGTTTAATTGCTCTGCAACTGTCAAGAGTGTGCGACCCCTTTGCAGCTGCCCTGTGTTCTGGCAGCAGGCTGAGGGACAAGAAGGCAGAGGAACAATCTGATCAGATTTTCCTCTGAGCTAACTCCTGAGCACCTAATGTTACACACTGGTGTTTAATAAATCAGCTCTCAGAACAGGAGTGGGGAGAAGTTACAATTTATGTACAGCAGTAGGATATANAAAGGAATGAATAGCACCACTGCAGAGGACATCTGCAGTCCTTGTGCTGGGACTGGCCTTCTCCATGTGATAATTCATGTCCTTTTCTTTACCTGCCTGATGTTTGCCTTGCCAGTCTCTGTCTGTACACATCTGGAGTATTTAACCCCGTGCCACTGGGATTTTCCACCTCATCTTTGCCTACTTACACTTTCAAAATCCCTTTCTCTGCTTTCTTTGTGCCAGCTCCTGCTTTTGGATTCAGGGGTAAGCCTTGATTGAATGAGTTTACATGAAGTCAGCTCCTAAGTCATCCTCCCCACACTCTGATAAGTGCTTTGGCATAGAAAAGAGGAGTGACTGAAGCCTAATGAGGCATACCCAGTTGTTAAGTAGGATTTATGTTCACAATTAAAAGTTAATTGAAAACAAAATAGTGGCATTTTTGTTTTGAATGCACTGCACAGTCTTCTACTTCCCTGTCATAAGTGTCCTTCAACTATTTTCTAGCCATGTTTTTTAGTCCCAGGAGACCTTATCAT
>VZTT01036513.1:0-20211 GCA_013400855.1 Buphagus erythrorhynchus | reverse complement strand
AGCCCTAACTGGGAGCACTGGCACTGGGAGCCTGTGGGAAGCTCCGTGTTCAGGGAATGCAGCTTCTCGTCCCAGCCCAAGCCAGAAGGGTTTGGCAGAGGGGAGCTGGGAGTGCCCAGCGCTGCTGGGGAGGATTTCCCAGCCTTTACCTGCCTGGGTTGTGCTGGGAGGCCCAGGGGAAGCCAGGGATGGATGGAGGATGGATTCCATTCCTCCTGTGGGACTCCCTTCTCCATGGAGACACCTCTGCAGACAGGCCCTGCAGGGCAAACACGGGAGATTTCAGGGGCTGCCTCTCCTTTTCCTTTTCCTTTTCCTTTTCCTTTTCCTTTTCCTTTTCCTTTTCCTTTTCCTTTTCCCCTTTTCCTTCTCCTCTTTTCTTTCCCCTTTCCATTTTTCATTTTCCTTTTAATCTTCCTTTTCCTTTTTCCTTTACCGTTCTCTTTTCCCCTTTCTTTTTTCCCTTCCCTTTCCCTTTTCCTTCTTTCCTTTTTCCTTTTCCTCTTTTCCTTCCCCTTTCCCTTCTCTTTTTCCCTGTCCTCTTTTCCTTCCCCTTTCCATTTTTCATTTTTCTTTTTCTTTTATTCTTCCTTTTCCTTTTTCCTTTACCTTTCCCTTTTTCCCTTTCTTTTTTCCTTTCTCTTTCCCTTCTCTTTTTCCTTTTCCTCTTTTTCTTCCCCTTTCTTTTTCCATTTTTCATTTTTCATTTCTCTTTTAATCTTCCTTTTCCTTTTTCCTTTATCTTTCCCTTTTTCTCTTTCTTTTTTCCTTTCCCTTTCCCTTTTCCTTCTCTTTTTCCTTTTCCTCTTTTTCTTCCCCTTTCCCTTTCCATTTTTCATTTCTCTTTTAATCTTCCTTTTCCTTTTTCCTTTCTCTTTCCCTTATCTTTCCTTTTTTCCTTTATCTTTCCCTTCCCCCTTTTCCTTCTCCTTTCCCTTTTCTTCTTTCCCTTTCCCTTTTAATTTTTTCCATTTTCCCCAGGATAACCCAGAGCTGAATTGTTTTGGATGCATTCATATTTCAATTTCTTCCTTCACTCTTGTACATAAAGCACCTTCTGAGGATAAACACCCAACAATTCTCAGCCCAGCTCATTTCCAAGTGCTACCAACTCCTAAAAACTGTTCAGTTTTTACAGGATATTTCTTTAATCTCTTTTTTTAATGATTTACTGATTCTAACTGAAGTTATTTTGCTGTGTCCAGCTCTAAAAGAAGTGGCTCCTAATACTTAATTTTCTGGTTTAAATCTGACAAATTTCACATTAATTCAACATTAAATATCTACTCTGATGTTATTCACAGCCTTAAAATCACTGAATTAATTTGTGATTTTGTTATTTAATAATCAAAACTGAGTAAGTTTTAGGGTGGACAAAAATTTTTAAAAATTAGGTAAAAAGCAGTTATGGAAAGAAAGAAAATATATTGAATTCCTCAGGAATTACCTTTCCCAGGATGAGTGTGCTTGCAGGAAGAGTCCTGCATCAAAGCCTCAGATATTCCACAGTAAATTTTGGTAAATTTGTATCACCAGCTTTTGGGGAAAGATGATTCATTCTGCTTTCATCACCCTGCTCTAAATTTGGGATATTGATTTATTTAATGGGATGCAGCTGCTACTATTGAGGGATGAGAGAGAAGTTTTTGGGATGACACTGCCAGCTTGGGAGCTTTGAAAAAAATCTGCTTAAATTGGGCTGGGATTCCTGGAAAAGACCTGGATCTGATCTGAAAACCACTGGATATCACACTCTACACATATTCCACCAGGATGGAAGCAAGAACATGAAAAAAAAATAATAGGAAAACTGGAATAAAACAGAATGAAACAAAAATGAGCCTAATTTTTGTTAGGGGAATCCATTGTGGCAGTGATATCAAGGAAAGCTTTGGTTATCAGTTTTTCTAAGGCTGAATTTGGATATTTTGAGGTCATGGAATCATAGAAAGGCTTGGGTTGGAAGGGACCCTAAAGATCCTCTCCTTCCAAGATCCTGAATTCAGGCTGAGGCTCCATCCTGCTTTTGGCCTGGATGCAAATCCCAATTTGTCCCCTGAATCAGCCACTTTGGGTTTGTGACAGTGCAAAGTTTGCTTAAAATCGTAAACTTGTGGATATCCATATTTAAATGCAGTAATTCCACCCCACTAGGGCACTTTGGTGCTCTTTAAAAACTCCTCACACTGAGAAAATAAAGATTTTTCACTTATTTTGTGAGAGCTGCAAGAATTCTTGTTTTACCTTTTCATCTTCAAGTGGCAAGAAATGTAATTTTCCATTTCTTACCCCACTGATAATCTTTCCCACATTTCCTGGAGTGGTGTTTAATAATATTTACTCTTGGGCAAGATAAATATCAGAGGAATATTAATCAATTCTATTGTAAATAACAGGGAATTTGTGTTTTCTGTTCACAAGCTGCTGAAGCCTCAGAATGACTGGGAATGTTTAAGAGCAATTAGCTGGGTTATTTTGATCCATTTTTGACACTTTGGATGTGGTGTTGATTTAAAAGGACTCGAGTTCATGGATGTATTTGTACAATGGAATTAATCTCACTGAAGGGGATTGGTTTGCCTTTGGAATTGTTATTTAGGAGTGAAGTGTTCTAATGGCTCTCCAGCTGGCAGATGAAGAGAAGCACAGGCAGAGCATGAAAAATAAAGACAATATTATAAAAAATAAAATGTCATCAGTCACAATCTGCCAAGTGTGTGAACAAAGTGAAGGGGAATTTTAATAAATGTGTAAAGAGGAGGTTGAGGCCAAGTCATGTAAAAATGACTTTAATGGAGTGATGTTACCATGGGATAGGATATTCCATTTTATTTTATAATCAGAAAGATGAGAGAGAAAATAGACTTTTAAAAAGAAGTGAAGGAAGGAGGATTCCAACTCCATAAAAAACCCCCACACACCAGGATAATCTGGGAAGGAGACAGTGGCTCACAGACACAGGAAATAAAGAAATATCTGAACCACAGGATGATTAGAAGAGGAAAGTGTGAGTTACAAATAATTTACTCAGTATTTCCATCAGGCTGAAAAGCTGGGATTGCCCCCTTTGGAAGCCCAGACCTCCAGCAGGGTCATTCCTTAGGGAAGATGCTGCTTGGGACCACCTCGAGGAGAAACTCCAAGCATTATTTCAGAAGAAGAGGGGATAATGCAGACTTTATAAACCCATTTCCAGCCAAGCTGTGCAAGCAGGAACTTCCAGGATTGGGAGGCAATGCCAGGATCGTGTGGTGGCACCACGCTGGATGCTGCAATCGTGGAATTCCGTGGGTGAGGCCATGCCAGGGACAGCAGCTGGCTTCTCCTGAGCCCACAGCATGGGAGCTGTGCCCATGGATGGAAGGAAATCCACAGCCCAACCCTTCACAGGAGTTAGGAAATGGGTGACAGAGGTCTCACACACCACACTAAAATAAATAAATTAACGAGTACCAAAAAGAAGCTGATAAAATCTTGAGTCATTGGGAGAAGACAGAAAGTTCATTTCCTCAGCAGCTGGAGCAGACAGTGGGAGGGAGGAGAGAAAATCCATGGGCAGGGGGTAGGAAATGAGTGTTGCAGATATTGAGGGACATTTTAGGCAATAGTGGTGAGACAAATCCCAGTGTGTTATCACAAATCCATCTCACTGGGATTCAGGAGGAGTTTACCCCAAAATTCCAAAGCAAATTAATTTAGTGCTTGGTTTCCATGAAGCCTTGTCTGACCAAGAGCAGATTCCAGCACCACCATATCAGTGTCCAGGGTGATGAGATAATATTTGGGTTTTCCCTGTGGAGTATCCCTGGATGCAGCTACAAACTTTTGGAATAGCACATGAAATGAAGAGTGGGGGAACCTGGTGATGATCTCCTGGAGGAGCAGGACATGGCACAGGGAGGGATTTGTCCTAAACTGTGAATATTCTTTTAAATGAGAGTTGTAGACATTGAGGGATATTTTAGGAGCCTAATCCCAGTGTGTTATCACAAATCCATCTCACTGGGATTCAGGAGGAGTTTACCCCAAAATTCCAAAGCAAATTAATTTAGTGCTTGGTTTCCATGAAGCCTTGTCTGACCAAGAGCAGATTCCAGCACCACCATATCAGTGTCCAGGGTGATGAGATAATATTTGGATTATCCCTGTGGAGAATCCCTGGATTCAACTACAAACTTTTGGAATATCACACAAAGTGAGGAGTGGAGGAACCTGGTGATGATCTCCTGGGAGACCATCTAATAATAATCATCATCTTTTTGCAGACCTAGGTGAGCATTTTCCAGCTGGGATTCCCAGTGTGGGTGGACACCTCATCCCATGGTGAGCACAGGAGGAGGACAGCAAACCTCACCCTGCTTTTTGTGGAAGGAGCTGCTGGCAGGGCTGGAATTCTGCATCCCAAGGTGTTGGAAGGCTCAAGGAATCCTGAGGAAAGAGTGGAAGAGAGAGCCTGAGCAGGAGATTCAGGGATTTTTCCCTTTTCCCTCCATTCCAGATTTTTTCTGTGCTTTCCACAGCTGTGTTTTTATGGTTGGGCTCAGTGATCCTAAAGGTCTCTTCCAACCTTGGTGATTCTGGATTGCTCTGGAAAAAAAACACCCAAGGAGTTTGGTGCCCTCCAGCTTTTCCAAAGTGCAGAGTTTAGGGAGGAGTGATGGAGTGCTGGGCTATCCAATTCCATCCTGGGGCTAATAAATTTCTTTTTTAATCCATCTACCAGGAATATCGACCAGGAACAACACATCAAGAACACAGAGCAAGAGATGTCTGGATAATGGCTAAAAAACCCCAATTTTTCCAAAGTATTCATGGACCTGACTAAATTTTCTCAATCATCATTCCCAAAATAATCATTTTCTCAATTTCTCATTCCCAAACTCATGGCAATATTTTGCTTCTGAAAACTCCCAACCTGCCTATGCACATCTTAGGAGATTAAAGGAATTGTTATTATTCCTTTCTCACAAGTAATTATTCCTTGCAGTTTATTTATGCCTTTGTAGGCATAAATAATTATCTCTACTATTTAACACAGGGGGGGATTTCTTGGAATTCCCCATTTTTAAAGCTTATAGGAATATTTATTCCCCCTGAGAGTCTTTTTCCCAAAAATTGTCTCCACGAGCTTGAATGGTCACCTGTGATTCAACTCCAGCCTTCCTTTCACCACTGTGAAAATAATTAATATAAAATGCTTTAAAAATTCCTGCAGTGTAAATCCCAGATGTTTCATGTACATCTGCCAGGCAGTGATATTTTTATTTTTATGTATATAAAAACATAATATATGTTATATAAATATATATTTCATTAGGCCTGCCAAATCCCATTGGATGCTTTCATTTTGGATGCATTTTCCTGCTTAGGGCATCTTCTTGTCAAAGTAATTTTAAGAGAAAGAGGTGATTGAAAAACCTGACTTATTTCTAAAGGACATTTCTCCAGCAGCAAATAAATATCTCTAATATTACATTTTTATAAATAGATGATATATAAAGAAAGAAATAATATGTAATACATATTGTGAAAGGACATAATTTTTAAACCTCTGTTTATTTGGTNGTTGTTTTTAATTTTCTGATTTTCTTGGCAATCCTTGGAGCCTGTTTGTCTTGGCATTCCCCTACCCCATTACCTATTCCTCAGTACCACAGGCTGAACTCTCTGTTTACAACATTTTGTGCTTTTTAACTACATTTCTGTAGTTTTAAAGTGGAAACACAGAAAGGCATCCCTGAGACGCTTGTTAATTTTATATCTATTTTATATCTATTTTATATCTATTTTATATCTATTTTATATCCATCCAATATATACATTTTACATATTGATAGGTTCAACTCTTTCCTCAAGAGCAATCCTATCACTATAGGATTTCAAATATTTGCACTTGGAAAATGTTCAGGTTTTTTATGAGTGAATCCATTCTTCTCTGCTCACATCTGCTCTTAATAATCCCAAATGTTTGGGGTTTGTTCGACTTTCACATGGAGGTTTTTGTTTGCTTTTTTTAAACCAAAGCACCACTACACACAATGGTCCATTCTTGCCTCTCATTGATGTTGCTGATAAAAAAAAATGGGAATCTGTTTCAAGGAGAATTCCACCACAAGACAAAGGAGACAAGGTTTAAAAAATATTTAGTTGGAAGAGAAAATCCCCTCTGAAAGATTGACTTTACCCAGGGACAATAAATTGTAACATCATTGGCCAAGAAGTTCTCACGTTATCGAATTCTTCTAAAATTGCATCATCTGAAGTCTATAAGGGACAGAAAAAGTTGGGAAATATCATTAAAGATTCTCCTGTCTTTCCTTAAGTGCAACAAATGCGTGACAAATTTAGAAATCTTGTGTCTAAACAACAAGATATCCATAAATATCCACACGACAAGACCTTTTCCAACAAGAAATGCATAAATAGTGATTTTTCTTGTTAGTCTAAACCATAAATGCAAATATTTCATCAATTCTTTCCCCAAAAAACACAATTTCTGCATCACTTTCGGCTTTCACTGAAGCACAAGAGGAAAAGCAGGTGGATAAATCCAAATCTCATGGGATGCTTTCACTCTGGATGCCTTTTCCTGCTTAGAGCATCTTCCTATCCAAGTGAAAAAGGTGGTTTTTTTGTTGTTTTATGGGGAATTTCACCCCTAAAAACATCCAAGCATTGTCTGGAGCAGAGGTGACTCAGCCCTGCCCCGACAGGGCCCAGCTTTGGTTGGAGCTTTGTGTTTTTTTCTTGGCATGGCCCTTCCAGAAGGATGCAGGACACCTGGGAAGGGAGCAGGGACAGGAATGAGAATGATCCCAGAGTCTGGAAAATATGAGCTGCAGGAAGGGTGGGAAGAGCAGGCTGGTTGTTTTTTAAGGAGACCTAAAACAAGAGACAAATAAAGTTGCAACATCATTTTCCTGCTGTGAAGAGGCACTCAAAAATTAAGATTTGCTAAAGAAATTTGCTAAAAAAAATTAAAATTTGCTAAAGAGGAAAAAAAAAAAAAGAGAAATAAGCTGGAGTTGCAGCAGGACAGATTGAGTTAATACAAGGTGTTCTGGGGTTATTATTTATTTATTATCCAGCAGGAATAATTCATGTCATGATAATTATTTCTGCCATTTGGTTGGGATCTGAGGGTTCTTAAATTCTCCATGGAGGTCCTGGCACAACCCTTCAGCTTGTACCTCAGTTTATAGAAAAAAAGTTTAAAATACAACCAAATTGGTTTAAAATGGGATAAAGATAAGATAGGTGGAAATGGGCTTTTTTTTTTTAAAGATCACCAAGTCCAAGTTCCTCCTCAAATATCCAGAATAAATCCAGGTGTTNTGGGATGGGATGGGATGGGATGGGGATAATTTTATTGTCAGGCTTTTTCCTCTCTTTAGGTTAAATAGCTCTTCCTCCATTCCCATGTTTTCCCCAGTGTAAATTCAAAAAGTAAATTCAATTCACAGCAGCTATTTTTAGGTTTTTTCTCATAAAAAAACCCTTCATTCCCCCTCTCCCTCTTTCCCTGCACTCCTTTCCAAGTAATTTTTTCTGAATGAGATTACAGTTTCTGTAAAAAAAAAAAAAATCCCAATGAAAGGCTTTTCACTGCATTCCTTCCATTTAAATCCATCATTTCTGGGGTTGTTCTCAGGATCATTGACATAATTGTAATATATTCTATACCACAAATAATAAGATATGAATACAAAATCTAAAGGCTAAACTTTGTCTATAAATATTCTCCCTGTGTATATAAATAGAAGAAGAAAGAAAAGTTTAAGTGTTTGATATTTAAATTAACGCAAAGAGATTCATGACCCACATACACATATTTTTAAAAATTCCTTCATCCTCAGTTCATTCATTAAGCTCCTGTGGATTTTTTTCTCTCTTTCATCACTGTGGGTGTCACACCAGCTTGGGAATCACCAAATTCAGGGTTCACTTTGAGTGCTGTTGAAACACAGAGAAAAAACTTTCCAATTATTTCTTAATGAGGAAAGAGTTAAGGAAAAATTTGAGGAAAGAGTTAAGGAAAAATTTAAGGAAAGAGTTAACAAAGCCCCCTCTCCCCCTCCAATTTATATAAGATTTGTCTGGGATATATTTAAATGTGGGGAACTTGGAAGAAAGCTGAAGAATGTCAGCTGGATGCTGTGTCCAGCTGTGGAATGTCTTCCAGCTGCTGAGAGTTTCTGCTGGGATCTGCAGGTGGAAAATTTCCTTTGCAGCTCCCTGGGGAGCTGGGACTTCACTGACACTGCAAAACACTCATTTTTTTCACTATAAAAGCTGTGCTGAACCTGCAGGGCTTTTCCTGGAGTCCTGGGATCATCAAGGCTGGAAAATCCTCTAGGATCACTAAAAATCCTGTGCTGAACCTGCAGGACTTTTCCTGGAGTCCTGGGATCATCAAGGCTGGAAAATCCTCCAGGATCAATGTAAAACCTGTGCTAAACCTGCAGGGTTTTTCCTGGAGTCCTGGAATCATTGAGGCTGCAAAATCTTCCAGGATCACTAAAAAAAATATCTGTGCTGAATCTGCAGGACTTTTCCTGGAGTTCTGGGATCATCAAGGCTGGAAAATCCTCCAGGATCACTAAAAAACCTGTGCTGAATCCTGCAGGGCTTTTCCTGGAGTCCTGGGATCATCAAGGCTGGAAAATGATCCAGGATCAATATAAAACCTGTTATGGATGTTATGGAAGGATGCCCACAAAAGCCATTTTGTACATTTTTATAGGTTTTAGGAAATTAGGAAATAATTGCTAAAAAGCACCAATTAATTCATCAAGGGAATCAGCTTCACCTCTGACTGTAACAAATCCCTCAGCACCTCCCTGACAGGAGGGACAGGATAAGATGGAACAGCCTCAGGCTGGGAAAATAATTCATGTAATGAGAATTATTTCTGGCATTTGGTTGAGATCTGAGCATTCTTAAGTTCTCCATGGAGGTCCTGGAGTGTGGGACAACCCTTCAGGCCTGAGGCTGGCCCAGGGGAGGGCAGGGTGGACAGCAGCAGGAATTTCACCCTGGAAAGGGTGCTCAGGAATGGGCAGGGAGGATTGGAGTCCCCATTGGAGCTGGAGAATTCCTGAGGGAAATGGGAAGGGGCTGGAGAATTCCTGGGGGAGATGGGAAAGGGCTGGAGAATTCCTGAGGGAATGGGAAGGGGCTGGAGAATTCCTGAGGGAAATGGGAAGGGGCTCAGCCTGGAGCAAAGGAGGATCCAGAGGGATCTTTTCCCTCTCTGGAATTCCCTGCCAGGAGGGGACAACCGGGGGGGTTTGGGATCTTATCCCAGGGAACAGGGACAGGAGGAGAGGGAACGGCCTCAGGCTGGCCCAGGGCAGCTCAGGGTGGACAGCAGCAGGAATTTCCCCATGGAAAGGGTGCTCAGGGATTGGAACTGCCCAGGGAGGTTTGGATCCCCATCCCTGGAGTGTCCCAGGAATTCCTGGAGGTGCCACTCAGAGCTCTGGGGACAAGGTGGGGATTGGGCACAGCTTGGACTCCATGGGTGGGGAGAACTTTTCCAACCAAAATAATCCTGGGATTCTGTAGAGCAGAAAACAAATACAGCTAAAAACCCAACCCTGGCTGCTGAGCATTCAGCAGCTGAGGGCTGGAGGGTGAAGAACCTTCCTGGTGGTGCAAGATCTGTGCTGAAATATCTGTGTGTAGGCACAGCCACCTCCACCCTTCCCTTCTCCACCTCATCTGATGGTTGGCATGCTCATGAGCACATCTCTGTCCACAGCTCCTGACTCAGGATTTGACCACTGCTATCAGAGCTGCAGGGCAGAGTTTTCCAAGGGCTGCTGCTGAGTGTGGAGCCCCAGACCATTTTTTTCCATCCCCTCATCTCTCCCTTCTCCTGTCCCACTCACCCACGAGCAGCAGCTGCAGGATTCACTGGCAGCCAGAAGGGAAGACAGGCAGACAGAGCTGTCACGCTGTGAATCAGACCCTAAACTCTGCTTTGGAGGGGAATTTGGAGCTTGGTTTCCCACTTCCAGAACAAAGAGCAGCTGCTTTCGACACTTGCAGATTTGTGCTGATGCAGGAGCTTGATTTGCAATTACAGATCCCTGTAGGGAAACTGAATTCAAACAATCACTGCAAAATATTCTCTCCTGATTTCTTTCCATTCATTGATCAGGTCACTGTGAAAATAAACCCACTGTGAAAGTGAATCCACTATGAAAATAAACCCATAAAAGGTTTATATATAAATCTTTATATATAAACCTTATTCTCTCTATAAAAGAAGAGAATGTATAAGGATGAGAGGAGTGTGTGGGATCTCTCAGAGGAGTGTTTAAATGAGGATGAGAGGAGTTTGTGGAAAGGAGAGAATGTTTAAATGAGGATGAGAGGGAGTGTGTGGGATCTTGGAGAATGTTTAAATGAGGATGAGAGGAGTGTGTGGGAAGGAGAGAATGTTTAAATGAGGGTGAGAGGGAGTGTGTGGGATCTCTTGGATGAGAATGTTTAAATGAGGATGAGAGGGAGTCTGGGGTCTTGGAGAATGTTTTAATGAGGATGAGAGGGAGTGTGTTGGATGTTTTACAGGAATATTTAAATGAGGATGAGAGGAAGTCTGTGGGATCTTTTAGGGAGAGAATGTTTAAATGAGGGTGAGTGGAGTTTGGGGAGTATTTTGGAGGAGAGAATGTTTAAATGAGGATGAGAGGGAGTGTGTGGGATCTTTTAGGGAGAGAATGTTTAAATGAGGATGAGAGGAGTGTGTGGGGTCTTTTAGGGGAATGTTTAAATGAGGATGAGAGGGAGTCTGTGGGATGTTTTAAGGAGAGAATGTTCAATTGAGGATGAGGGGAGTGTGTGGGACCTCTTGGATGCTGTAAATGGTGTGACTGGAAGCACTCCCAGCAGATAGGCTGGCTCCTGGCTTCATTGTGTGGCATCTGAAGGCAGCCAGTGCTGAGCAATGAGCAGAGCTTGGCTTGGGCAGTGTCTGTGTGTGTGCTGCAGCAGCCAGGGATGGGATGGGATGGGATGGATTCTTGGCCAGGCTGGGAATGAGCAGAGCCAGCTGTGAGTCACATGGGCCACTGCAGCCACCCCAGCAGTTGGGTAAGAAGTGCAGCAGCACAATTGGAGCAGCCCTGCTGACCTCACAGCCGAGCTCTCTATTTAAGATCTAGCTCCCAGATGTTGCAGGAGGATCGAGCCAGCCTGGAGTGTGAGAGCCAGGAACATTCCCAGCCCCAGGGATGATTGCACTGCTCCTCTTCTCTGCCCTGCTCTGCGACCAGGCTGCAGCCTGGGGCTTCAAGGATGGAGTGCTGCACAACTCCATCTGGCTAGGTAAGAGATCATTGCATTGTCATCAATTGATTGCTGCAGGGTCGCTGTGTTTGTCCAGCAGGGGAAGGATGAGCTCCCAGCACTGCAAAGCTGGGCTGTGCATTGGTACCAGCCAAGTTCTGCACTGAAATTTATTGAAATCGCTATACCAGCCAAGTTCTGCACGGAAATTTATTGAAATCGCTATACCAGCCAAATTCTGCACTGAAATTTATTGAAATCGCTATACCAGCCAAGTTCTGCACTGAAATTTATTGAAATCACTTTACCTGCAGCGTGACTGTCCCTTTATACAAGCTTAATATTTGTGGAGTTTCACTGAGCTGCAGGAAAAGCTATTTATTTATTTTAAAAGGTAATTATAAGTTTAATCTGAATGTATTCTCCTGCAGCAGGAGGCAAAGTGAAAACTGGGTTCATTAAAGAATGGAGGCTTTGTTTTGAGGGAAAACGAGCCTGAAAAGAAACATTTGCCAAAGGAATGAATTACTTTCTGCATGAACATACTTCCCATGCCTGGGGTCCTGCATGTGAAACTCAATGATCTGGAAATAATAGTGAGAATATTTCCTGGCTTTCTGGAGAAGTGCAGAAATGGGGATGTTTGGGCCATTGGTTTGTTCTCATCGTTTAGCAGCACAGAGAAGATTTCAAAAGGGCAACACAAAAATGTTGTGGGAATGGTTTTTTGTACCTCAAGTGGGTTTCAAGAGCTCTGAGGGTTCTTTTATAGCTCGTTGTAATTATCCAATACAACAGAGAACTCACTCAGAATAGAGCCTCGTGGAGGATGCCAAAATCAAGGCAATTTGTTTTCCAGACAAACACTTCCAAATCCTTCATTCCCTGTAGAATGTTTTGTATTTCCCTGAGGATTTTCAGGAATCCGTGGCTGTGCTCAGGTGTCTCCTGAGCCCCTCTCAGAGGAGCCTGCAAAGCACCAGGAGCACAGACCAGGCACAGAAATGATCTTTTCCATTTGGCTGCACGTTTTTAATGACTTCTATTTCCCCCCTCCCTAAACCTGGGGCTGTGCCTGCTGTGCCTCACAATTCCTGAAGGTGCTCAGGTGGGGAGAGCTCCAAGAAAAAGCAGCTTGGCAGCTCCAGGCTCCACCTCTGCTGTCCAAAAATTTGGGATAACAGCGAGCATTTGAGCAGTTTTGTGAATTGAAGTCAAATGGAAGGAAAAATCTTTTAAATGCTTTAAAATGGAGCAACTGTGTGCTAATTGGAATGCATCATAAAATTCTGTTTGGCTACACCTCTAAGCATTTACCAGGAGAGTAAATAAAAATAAACCAGGGGGTAAAAAAAAAAAACTGATGGCTTTCTCTAAATAAACAAATAAAAATAGAAATGCACCATCTTGTGTAAGTACAGCAATAACATTATTGAAATGAACCTCAGAGTGCAGTTAATTGAATTACCAATGGAATTCAGTAACTCTGTGTATAAATGAAGATAAAATTGGCAAATTTGCAGCCATCCACTTCATGCTTCTTTGCATTTAAAATAAAATAACTCGAACAGTAAGAGAAGTCACCCAAATCTGAGCCTCACTGTGCTGGAGCATCAGTGGAATAAAACCTGGGGATGCACTGTGACATCTGAGCTTTGCTTTTCTCCTCTCCTGATAAAGAAGCAAACCCAAAAATTGAGGAAGATTTACATTTTGCTCCTGGCTTTTACCTTTTCCTTGTCACAAAACCCCTCCTGCAGCTGCCTCTGTCACCTCCTTGGGAATGTGCTCCTGGTGCCAGTGGAATTTGAGTGCTGCTCATTTTTGCCACCAGCACGTTGTGCCCAGGGGTTTATTCTCAGCTGAGGAGGGGGGGTTGGCACAGCCTTGCCCAGATTTAATCCTGGGCTCGTTCCAGTGCCAGTTCTCAGTGCCATGGGGTTTTCCAGGACAGCTGCTGCCCTCTGTTCACAATCCCAGTTCCTTTCCCATTCCCATCCCATGCATCAGAGGGGTTTAGGGATTGCACCAACCCCCTCTGGAGAAATTCTCTGAGCAGCAGAGGCCCCTACCAGGAGCTCTGTGTGGCCACCCTCTGCTTAAAAGTGAAATATTCCTCTTTATTTAGCATTCAGCATTGGTTCCATGCATATTGCAGGTACTTTATTAAGCCAAATTTCACGCTGCTCGTGTTTGTGCAGCAGAGCTTGGCTGAGTTCCACCCCCTCCTGCTGCTGTGGGTGAGCTGAGGGTCACTGTCCTTGCAGGATCCTGCTGTCCCTGGGCTCCAAGGAGGCATTTTAGGAAGTGGGAGATGGAGCAAACGTGGCCTGTGAGCTGTGGAGCCCATGGCCCTGTGGCACGTGCTTGTGCTTGCCAGAAAAATCAACATTTCCTGCAGGTTTATCTACAGGGCCAGGAGCTCAACCCCATAAATTGCAATTGGGGTGCATTTCCCTGTGAATATGTGTGTGGAAGTGTATCCAGAGACATGAATATGTCAATTTAGAGTAAATTTAATGTAAATGAAGAGTTCACCCTGCTCTGCCCCAGGTCTGTGTTTGATGATGAGTTTATCTCCCTGTACAGCCCCCAATTAAGAGGGAGGGGGGAAAAATTGCCAGTGCAAGATCCCATCAGTTAATTAGGATTTTCTGTCGGGGAATGCTGTGTCATTAAACTGGGACAGCCAGAGCCAGCAGCAGCTCTCAGAGCTGGGGGGAGGACGTGTGTGTGGTCTGTTTTTCCAAAAAAAAAAAAAAAAATGTTTTTCCATGTTTTTCCATGATGCAGAGGAATGGAAGAGATGAAAGCTGGTTGCTCCTCACAGCGTGGTGCTGCTGTTGGTTTCAGACTCTGTGAGGAGCTGATCTTCCCAGCAATATTCTGGAAAATCTGGGGCCTGTCCATAGTGACATTCCAGCAATAAATGGGGGGAGATACATTTAGAGGGATAAGATCTGAAAATTATATTGCCAGGTGAAAAAAATCCAACTAAAAATGGTGAGCTTTTAGTGGCAGCTCTGAGAGCTCAAGGAATTGGTTTCCAATCACCTCCCAGCTCCCTTCCCTGGGCTCTGCAGGGATCAATAATCAGGATTCCAGGCTGTCCCCTGAGCTTCAGCGCTGTGCTGCTTCCTGAGGAATTCATGGATTTACCAGCCCCACATTCCCAATCCCAACATCCCCAACCCTGCACGTACAGTGAGCTGATTTCTCTTGATTTCTCATGAGCTTAGCCATGACAGGCCATTGAGTGCCTGAAAACTAATACTTCCTATGAATAAATTCTTAATTAAAAAGGAGTTTTTCTAATAGACCATGGCATGATCCCCCAGCTGTGGGATGTTCTGGCTGATGGAACTGGCTCCTTCAGGAAGGTTTTTCCCTGGAGGAGCTGTTCTCCACGCCAGGGATGTTCCCAGGGATGTTGCAGAAGGAGGCTCTCCCTCTCCTGAGACTGTTGTCAGCAATATAATTTATTTCTCTGGGCACAAGGCCAGCGGCTACAGGTCCAAAAACCACCCTGGCAAACGTCATCTTGTGTCTGTTAAGGGCTCTCACCATTCCTAACCACAATTCCGTGGCTTTTTTTAAAAAAAACCTCCCCTAACCCAGCCAAAAGCACTGACTCCAAGCGTGTCCCTAGAAAATACATTCATTATTTTTATGCTACAAATAGCTACTGTAAAAAATGCTCCCTGTTTTCCATCTTTTCTCAGTCACATTGGCTGGGCAGAGCTGCAAACAGCCATTCCTCTCAGATTATGCTAAATATAAGTGAGACCTAAACAAAAAGCCCTTTCAGATTAGATATGCAGATTGCTGCTGAGACAGATTTCCATGCATATGGCACCAGACAAGTGCAACATGCAAAGATTATAAAACTCTCAGCAGCACTGGCAGCTTCTAAGTCTCCTTGGAAAGCTGTTTTATCTCGGATTTGCCACAGCAAAGTAAAAAAATAACGAAGAAATTTAATTTTCTGTGCAGCAGAAATGTCAGCCAGCAGTTGTTCTGGTCCTGCCCTTTGTGACACACAGATATTTTTATTTGACATTCCCCCCCCTCCTTTAATTTCTGCCTCTCCTCTATCCAAGTAGCTGTGATTTCACTTCTCTGGAGATTCAAAACAAAGCTCTGATTCATCTTGCAAAGGCTCTTGGAGTTGGAGGCAGCAGGGTGCAGTGGCAGGGATGCAGAGGAGCTGGGGATGCTGGCGGCTCGTGGTCCCCATGGCGACAGCCCTGGGGTCATCCCCGGGGAGCCTCCCCAGCTCCTGGGGATTCTCTGCTGGTCACAAACTCTGCAAGCTCTGTTCTGAACTTGTCCCACACTGAATCCTACCTTTGTGTGTCACACACATCCCTCTGGGTGTCACACACACCCCTTTGGGTGTCACACACACCCCTTTGTGTGTCACACACATCCCTTTAGGTGTCACACATCCCTTTAGGTGTCACACACATCCCTCTGGCTGTCACACACATCCTTTAGGTGTCACACATCTCTCTGGGTGTCACACACATCCCTTTGGATGTCACACACATCCTTTGGTTGTCACACACATCCCTCTAGGTGTCACACACACCCCTTTGGGTGTCACACACATCCCTCTGGGTGTCACACACATCCCTTTATGTGTCACACACAGACCTTTGTGTGTCACACACATCCCTCTGGATGTCACACATCCTTTAGGTGTCACACACATCCCTCTGGGTGTCACACACATCCCTTTAGGTGTCACACACATCCCTCTGGATGTCACACACATCCCTTTGTGTGTCACACACATCCCTCTGGGTGTCACACACATCCTTTGGGTGTCACACACATCCCTTTGGGTGTCACACACATCCCTCTGGGTGTCACACACACCCCTTTGGGTGTCACACACATCCTTTGGGTGTCACACATCCCTCTGGGTGTCACACACACCCCTTTGTGTGTCACACACATCCCTCTGGGTGTCACACACATCCTTTGGGTGTCACACACATCCCTTTGGGTGTCACACACATCCTTTATGTGTCACACACATCCTTTGGTTGTCACACATCCCGCTGGGTGTCACACACATCCCTTTGAGTGTCATACACATCCTTTAGGTGTCACACACATCCCTTTGGGTGTCATACACATCCCTTTGGGTATCACACATCCCTTTGGGTATCACATCCTTTAGGTGTCACACACATCCCTTTGGGTGTCACACACATCCCTTTAGGTGCCACACACATCCCTTTGGGTATCACACATCCCATCAATTTAGGAGGGACCATCTTTCCTGACTCTCCCTCCATGCCACCCCCGACCATTTCCCCTTCCCCTGGCAGAGGACCTGCCGGGCTGTGGGAGCTGCTGGATCGGGTGGGAGCTGTTCCCTGACCCTGTTTGTCCCCGTTTGTCCCCGCAGAGCGAGCAGCAGGGGTGTATCACCGCGAGGCGCGCTCCGGCAAGTACCGGCTCACCTACGCCGAGGCCAAGGCGGTGTGCGAGTACGAGGGAGGACACCTGGCCACCTACCAGCAGCTGGAGGCAGCCCGGAAAATAGGTCTGGAAAAATCCAGGGCACCCGTGGGGCTCCTTCAGAGGGTGGGCAGGGCTGTGTTGTCAGATCTGTTGTGAGTTCTGGGCTCGGAGGTTTCTAAACTGGATTTTTGTCCTGCTTGGTGACTGAGCATGATGAGTGCCAGGGTGTCCCTGCCCTCCCAGCCAGGAATTCCCAATTCCCAATATCCCATCCATCCCTGCCCTGTGGCAGTGAAGCCATTCCCTGTGTCCTGTCCCTCCATCCCTTGTCCCCAGTCCCTCTGCAGGAATTCCTTCCCAATTCCCAATCTCCCAATCTCCCATTCATCCCTGGGATATTGGCAGTGAAGCCATTCCCTGTGTCCTGTCCCTCCATCCCTTGTCCCCAGTCCCTCTCCAGCTCTCCTGGAGCCCCTCCAGGCCCTGCAAGGGGCTCTGAGCTCTCCCTGGAGCCTTCCCTTCTCCAGGGGAACATTCCCAGCTCTCCCAGCCTGGCTCCAGAGGGGCTCCAGCCCTGGAGCATCTCCCTGACCTCCTCTGGACTCACTCCAACCACTCAATTTTTTGTTTCCATCATGATATTTTCTCTGCAAGGGAATGAGTGCTGTGCTCAGAGTGAAAAGTGAGGGGTCCCCTGTATTTCCAGCTGATTCCCAAAAATTTCTTCATTCATTCAGAGCACTGGGAAAACAATGGAAAATATTCCCCACTCCAGACATTTTTTCACTCTGTGTTGAGTCAGAAGCTGGCTGCCAGCACCAGCACATGTGAAAAGAATACTTTTGCTTCTTCTGAGCAGCTCAGAGCCCTAAGATGCCACAAATATGTTCCAGTTCCTCTCCATGAAAACATTGGATGGGTCTCTACCAGAGGGTGAGCAACATTGCATTCTTTGGCTGCTGGTGTTAAGTTCTCAGCCACAAAATGCATTAACGGGATCTTTTTGTTTGGCAAGAAATCCTTGAGGCATTTCAGGTATTTAAATTTAAATTGGAAGTGTTTTAAGCAAATACTTGGGGATTTTAGCTGTCTGTAGTATTTGTCTGTAGTACTTGTCTGTAGTATTTTATGTATTTTTAGAACTTAATGCTGAGAACTCTTGAGATGAGACTGAGTAAATTTGTGTGGTTTCAAAAGGGAAACAGAGAACACCCTTGGAAAACTCATCCACTGGATAATTTGATTACAAGTGCTGGTAGAGCACTTAAAACTGACTGCCCAGGGAGCTGTGCAGTCCATCTGTGTTTGATTTGGAGTTGAATTGTGGAGAACACAATCCTCTGTATTTAAAATTACCTCCTCAACCTCCTGTTCTCCTGTGTAGCTCAGTTTCTATCAGGCCACTTACACACTGAGCCACCAGCTTGAGCCAGACTTTGCTGAATAAGAGAAGCTCAGGATTGATCAAATCCACGTCTCATTTTCCCTCTGCTGCAGGTTTCCACGTGTGTGCTGCTGGCTGGATGGCAAAGGGCAGGGTTGGTTATCCCATAGTAAAAGCTGGGGCCAACTGTGGCTTTGGCAAGACTGGAATTGTTGATTATGGAATTCGCCTCAACAGGAGTGAGAGGTGGGACGCCTACTGCTACAACCCCAACGGTGAGTACAGCCTTGGGGCTGTCCTCTTTTGTCCTCTTTTATCTCCTTTTGTCCTCTTTTATCCTCTTTTATCCTCTTTTAACTCCTTTTGTCCTCTTTTGCATTTAGCCCACGACTTATCTGAATAATCTGAAGTGTATAATCTGAGGTATTCTGCCTGCAGCAGGCTAAATTTTGTGTTGACTCTTCTATTTTTGTGTCTGAGATAGAACAGCTCTGAAAATCAATGCCCTGTCTGGGACTGGCATTCTTAGGAGCTTGTCCTAGGGAGGAATTGTTCCCTGTGAGGATGGGCAGGAAGCTGTGGCTGCTTCTGGATCCCTGGAAGTGTCCAAAGCCAGGCTGGATGGGGCTTGGAGCACCCTGGGGCAGTGGAAGGTGTCCCTGCCCATGGCAAGGGATGAGTTTTAATGTCCCTTTCCATCCAAACCATCCCATAATTCTGTGATCCTATGAAACTCCCACCAGCTCCCAGCAGTGCTTTGTGTGTAGTTAAATGAGGGAAAGTGGGTCTCCAGAGCAGATCAGAATTCCAGCACCACTGACAAGAACCTCAGCAGAGACATGTCCCTGTCGAGATTTTCATGGGTCTGGGTCTTCAAAGAGACAAGAGCAGCTGTAAAGTTGTTTATTGCAGGAATACATCATCTCAAAGGCAAAGAGTTCAGAGTATTAAAGTCTGGACTAAAAGCTAAAAACTAAAAACTTTCTGGTATAAAGTCCCTGGCAGAAGCAGCAGCTCTCTCACCTTTTCTTTCAATCTTTCTCTTTTTTCTTCTTTTTCCTTCTTCCTTTTTTTCCTTTTTTTTTCTTACTCTAATACAGGGGATTTTATTCATAAATCATCCAATCAGCTAAAACACAACTATGAAACATTCTTCCTACACCTATCAGAGCTCAATTCTAAAGTACTAAAGTAGTGTCAGTCCTTACACATAATTTACACATGTAGTTCTATCTAGTCACATAAATGGTTCTGTTTTATCTAGAAATGCAAGCAATGTTCTGCTATGTTTTCATTATTTCTGGAGCTAAGTTACTGAACTTTAAACTAGGTTTTAAGGCTTTTTACTCTCTAAAGACACTTAAAGTATATTCTTTAAAACTAAACTTACACTTCTACTTCATGTCTGTGTGGCTTAATATAGTTTAATTTCTCTAAGGGCTTTAATTCTTTAATTTCTTTAAAGGTTTTAAAAGGATCCCTGTATTCTTTTCTCTCTCTGAGCCAGACTCAGCCTGGGCCATGACGTCTGCACAGCTGTGCACATTTTGTTTGTGCTCCCAGGGCTGGGGCTTGTTTGTGTTCATCAAATAACTCTGTGGGGTGGGGGATGTTCCCAGATGTTCTGCACACAAAGAGAGCTGCAGAGAGATTCCTGCCCTTGGAATTTCTGCATGGGACCATGTCCTTTGTCAGCCTCTCCTCTGAGCCAGGAGGAGTTGCTATCCAGTTTGGTCAGAGCACAAAAGGAAAAAGGAAATTAGAGCTGCCAAAATTGCACAGCCACGAGTGTCCAGCACTGAAGGGATTTGTGTTCATGGTCTGAACTGCCAAAACTGCAGACACAGGAGTGTCCAGCACTGAAGGGATTTGTGTTCATGGTCTGAATTACCAGAACTGCACAGCCACGAGTGTCCAGCACTGAAGGGATTTGTGTTCATGGTCTGAATTGCCAAAATTGCACAGCCACAAGTGTCCAGCACTAAAGGGATTTGTGTTCATGGTCTGAATTACCAGAACTGCAGACACAGGAGCGTCCAGCACTGAAGGGATTTGTG
>VZTT01036512.1:42045-55792 GCA_013400855.1 Buphagus erythrorhynchus | reverse complement strand
TTCCACCGTTGTAAGCATGAGGCACTCGCCTAGGCAGGTGTGTGGGAGTGTGATATAATCACCCTGCCAGGCCTCCCCATTTATATTTCAGCCATCCTCCTCCATACCAGAGAGTCTTTAACTGCTTGGTGTGCTCTATTGCAATGCATGTTTCACATCTGTGGATAACCTGTGCAATAGTGTCCATGGTTGAATCCACACCTTGATCATGACCCCATCTCATATTGCATCTCTTCCTTGATGGCCTGAGGTGTCACAGGGCCCCCCAATTAATCTTTATGTTGTCAGCCCAGACCCATCTGTGTTACTTCAATACTAGTAGCCTGATCCATCTGTTGGTCATGCTCTTCAGTGCCCCCACTCTTGTGATATACTTCTAAAACCAGTCTCTCTACCTGAGCAGCAATATGCAGTTCATGGTACAGTGGGGCCTCTTCTAAAAGCATCATCTCCTTCTCTGGTGATACTTCAAAATCTTTGCCTTTTGGCCAGTCCATGATCATTTCCAAAATTCCTGGGTGCCTAGGTTTTCCTATTGGAGTCTATTGTGTGATCAGTGTGACATACTTACTCCACGTAGCATAAGTTCCAAGTGTGTAGAAGAAACCGTCCCTTTGAACAGCAACCACTCCAGTGTCAGGAGAAGCTGTGTTTCAGGACCATTAAATTCTGAAGCAGCTCAAACTCCTGATCAAACCCCTTCATACACTGCCAATTTTTCTTTTTCAGTTGGAGTATAGTTGGCCTTGGATCTTTTGTATTCCCAACTCCAATACTCTAAAGTACAACCTGAAGTTTTTCCCTAGTGCCTTCTGCCAGAGAGTCCAGGTAGGACCATTTTCCGTGTAGAGCACATTTTTAATATTTTGTCCTGCCTAGACCAGCTGAATAGCTACTGCATGAAATGTTTCCTGACTAATTTTTTTAAAAGCCTGTCATTATTTAAAACCTCATTTTAAATTGATCTTCTTCCAGGTCGTTTGTCAGAAAGGTCTTACAGTCAGTCTGTAGTTTGAAAAGTCCTTTAAACCCCTAATACCTAAGAAAGCCTGTGTTTTATTTTGCTCATTGGTAGAGAGACAGCTGTTTTGTTGATTGCATCCATTGAGATTTGATGACATCCATACTACCATTTTATTCCTAAAAACGTGAGTTCCTGTGCAGGTCCCTTCACCTTTGTTTTATAGCAAAATGGGTGTTGAGGATTCTGACTAGTTTTTTCCTTTTTTCTTTCTTCTAAAAACTTATTCTGTGCTGTTGCCCCATATGATGATATCATCGTTGTGTTGCAGGTGTTCTGTTTTGCTGTGCTCCAGTGCAGCCTGAATCAGTCCATGACAAATGATACAGCTGTGTTTGTAATCCAGAGAAGAACTGCACTCTACAAACTGTAAGCTTCATAGCCTGAGAGAAGATGAAAAGGTTTTGTTTTTTTAAAAGTACAAAAACAATGTGGTGTGTCAAAATTCTACCACAAAAATTGGATCTGCTATATTTTAAGGTTTCAAAGGACTTCAGTCACTGAAGCATATTACCTTGCAAAGAATCCATGAGAGTTCAGCATTATTTACCATGTTCATCTACTAAGAACTTGTACATCTTTTTGAAATTAACTTACCTTGTAATGGAGTGAACATCAATGATTAGCAGGTAACAGCATCATCTCTTGTAAAGATAAATGTTCTATAAAGACTGAGGGGTTTAGTTTGGGGTTTGTTTTTTTTTTGTTTGTTTGTTTGTTTTGTTTTGTTTTGGTTTTGGTTTTGTTTGGGTTTTGTTTGTTTTTTGCTTTTGAGGGGGTTTTTGTTTGCTTTTTTTTGTTTGTTTGTTTTTTCTTTTTATTTATTTTTTTTCCCTTAGCAATTTGGTATTTTCATTCATTCCAATTCTACTATTCAGTTTGGACAAGTTATTGTGATTTAAATCCTCACTTTGTTTTGGCATCAACTTCTTAATCTTTTTTTCATCTCAATTTTTGACAGTGCCTCATCTTCATTACTAGCCAAGAATAGCTTTAGGGCAGGTGTATATCTGCCAAGTCTGGTAAAGAGGGATGAAAAGAACTCATCCACCTTTTCTGTAGTATTCAGAAAGAAAAATTGGTCTTCTTACTCCCTGACAATCTAGTTTAAAATTGATTCTTTAATTGAAAGTTGATCAAGACAAAATGCAGAGAGTACCCCTCAAGCTCAGATCTTTCCTTCCATGTTTTCAACATGCCAAAAATCCATTTTCATTGCTGACCACAAAAACAATCTGGATCTGACCAGATGTTTCTCTTCAAGTTAATCATCACTGAGTGAGTCTCTGCACAAGCATTTTATTTGAGATTAAAGTTCAATTTTTACATAAACCTCTCAATAACCTACATTTTCTGGGATTTTTTTTTATTTCTTCACAAAGTGGTAACAAAGTATAAAAAAATATGTTTCTTTCAGATGAAATTAAACAAGCAAATATGGTCTGGATATCCAGTATCTAATGTCCTTTAAGTCATAATAAGGCATTCTGTTCCCAAGACAGAGCAGAGCAGAACTGAGTACGGTCTAAAAGCCCTCCTGAAGCATGTGTAATGTAATTGCCAGTCCTCAGCACCAAGTCCTGTGCACCAAGTGGTCTGCCAGTTGTCCTGTGCTCCTTGTTAATCTAAGCAGAACTAATTCCAGATTGTTTGTTTGCTAAAGTCGAAGTCTTTGGCCCATCTGCAGCTCACTGAGCTGGCATCCCTCAGTGCATGGCTTAGTGTGCTGTGGAGGTACTGGGAATATTTTCAGCCCTTCTCTGGGATATTAAGAACTAAGGTTCTAAGCTCCTTAGCAATGTCTGGCACCTGAGAAGCTATGTGTTTCTCTTAGTAACCTAACTTTGAATTTATATGGCAGAGTGGGTGTGACTAAGAGCCACCCATCATCTAAAACTGTAGGAAGTAAAAACATGAAATGGGAGGAAACCAGAAATCTGGGATCCATTTTAAATTTCTACACAAAGCTTGCTTCCATGACATTAATTTGAATCAGATGAAAAGAAATGATGCATATAAAGTTGTTTCTTTCTGACTAGGTCTTTTTCTTTATATCAGTGCAACTATTTTCCTGCTCTCTCTGTAAGCTTTCAACATTTACACTTCAGATTGCCTCTGAAGTCACTTAATTTATGTTTTATCTAACATAATTTTATTTTCCCCTCTGCTTCACCAAGACTAGGTTTCAGTGTCTTCCTGGCTTGAATGATTACTTCAATTTGTTGGTTAATCATGCTATTTTTATTTTCCTTTCTGCTTTATTTTTAACACACAACTGTTTAAACCACTAAGTCTGATCATAATTTATCATCTACAATATACATATATTCGACTGCTTTTACTGGCTGAAACAGACAGGCTCAACTCCCTGACTCTGCAGTCTTGTTGGTTACACTGTTGAGACTAGTAGGAAACAGGGCTAAAGACATTGAAGAAACTGAAAAAAAAAATGTTCCTACATCCTTTTTCTATCTAGAAGACCCATATGATATCAAGCAATAATAATGAGGAATCTATTGCACTTTTAGACCTTATTCCAAACAGATCTCCTGTTGGAAAAAGAAACATTTGGGCATTTACTAGAACAGAATTTTATCCAGTAAAATTGATGGTAATTTTAGCTGAGATTTTTATTTATTCCTTAGACTTTCATGAAAGGGGAAAATACAGTATCCAAGTTTATTGAATATCATTCTCAAACACTCATATTTTTTAAATAAAAAACCATTTGCTCAACCTGAGTGAGAATTTAGGTTGAAGTTAAGTAAGTGGACTAACTCTTCTCTTGTTAACTACCTTGGAGAATTTGCTGTTATCTTTCAATACTATTTAAATACTATTTGAATTTGCGTTTCCCCTTCATCATAGAATACAAATTTTTTTCTACATTTATTAGCAGAGAAATACTTGAAACGATATTTGAATATCATTTTTATTCATTCCAAATTGTTTTGGCAAACTTTCAGGACTCTTCTGGGATTCTGGACCTTTATATAGTATTGATCTACTAGGACAAAATGTTTTTCTGAATCCAGCAACAGCCCATTTTAGGCTTCAAGTAAATAATTTCTTGCTCTAGTGGCATTCAGAATGTCTGAAGAATGATACTTTCATATTTCCATTTATGTAAATCTGTAGATGTTAATTTATTTGGTGGCTCACATTTCAAACAGAGCTATGGATGTTATTTTTATCTTCAGTGGCTTCATCCATAATACTGTCCATTAAGAATTCTAGCTGCCTGAGAGCACCCACAAATCAAGTAATTTGGCTGCTCAAACTTCAGTCCTTCAGACACATACGTAATTATTTTCTTGCACATGAAACTATACCGCTTATTTTCATAGGAACATTTCAGGTGTTTCAAGGCAGGGACCTAAGCAAACACTAAGGATTTCAGAAATACAAGCTAGAAGGAAGTTTTCTTTCAAAGTATGAATGACATAATTCAAAGATTTTGCAGCCAGTTATTTATAATCTAATATCTATAGCTATTACCTTATTGATTTATGGTTATTATACATTGCATATATTACAGTTAAGTAATAGTATTATCTTATCTGATTTTGCCGTATTTTCAGCCTTGGATCCCTATGTCCAAGGGATCCATCAGGTTCTTGAGTGATCTTTTCCTCTGTGAGAGCAACTTCCACAAACATACAAAGAATTTTGGCTGTGGTCTGATTTTTAGTGACAGCTCAGGATTTAGGAGGCTGTTTTCCTATCTCTTATGTCTGAGGGCTAGGCTCTAGATATCCCTCTTCATGGGGGTCACCAAATAGGAATTGATTTTGGTTTTCATTATATTAGCTGTGTTTTTTCTACTTGCTGGTGCTATGAAGAATGGACTTGAGCAACTTGAGCAATACTTGGACAATTCTCTTGCTCCATCCAAAATTTCATCTCTATTTCTTGGGAAAATGAATTACCAAGGGTTCTCGTCACTATGACCCTTGTCAACTTTTCTTGTCACCAGTGAATTAGTATCTATCTACTTCCCATGGTTCTAAAGGGTAAAAAAACCTCAGGTTTACAAAGACATTTCCCCTTCTACATTTACTGAAACCTTTTTTTCTTTTCCAGAAGAGGCAGAGGAACAATTGATGATTCACTGAGAACAGCCCTAACACATAAATCTCCCTACCATCTTTCTGCCCAGAATGCTTTTCTATCTCAGAAGTGGGTTAATAAAATAAGTATTACTGCTCTTTCTTAGAAAAACCATCTGATTGCGTTGTTAGGCCAGCTGTTGTCTCCTGAATTTGACACATCAGTCTTTGTCTCACCTTAATTCTCCTTAGTGATGGCATGGTTCCCCAAACAGTCAAACCAGAATATGCTGGCATCACTGCTGGAAGTTAATACCAATCCCCCACTCATCCTTGCCTTGGTATTGCCCTTCATCTCTGCTTGCACAATTCCAGTCTGAATCAGAGAATCAATCCAGACAAAGAGACTGAAATTACAGCAAATTATGCCAAAATAGAAGAGGCAGTGCTATAGGGATAGGGTACTGCAGGCAGGGAGAGGAGAGGGTGGAATGAAATGGCTGGTTCAGCAGAAGAGCCTATTTATGCCTGCCCAAACCAACTGTGAAACTGTGGCATTGGTGTGCAGATATCCATGTGATGCAACTTAATTAGCTGAAAAATAGCTCATATCAATCCTTATATAAACTAACATACAAATATCTATAGACAGGATATATCTCTATCTATCTATCTATCTATCTATCTATCTATATATCTATCTATCTATCTACCTATCTATCTATCTATACTATTGAGACTAGACACAGTTGTTATCAGCTGAGGATGAAAAAGGTTTTGGGGTGACTTATTGTAACTTTGTTATAGGAATAAAACCAAGTGTCCTTTACTGAAGTCTAATTCTAAGCTGCTTCTCATTTTGTATGCTTGTGTGAGGCTTTTAAGTTTAAGAGAAACAAATCTCATCTCTTCCACTTAATCAAAAACCTCTAGTAGTGGTATGTTTATGATACAGCACAACGTTGTGAAATAATCTCCCACTGCATTTTCCAAACAAGATTTCTGCTGAAGCATTCAGTTCTCATAGACCACTTACCTTTTTAAATGTGCATTTAATTCTTAGCTAATTGCCATCAATATTTATGCTACTGAACTTTTATCCTGCTACATATTGTATAATTGCTACCATTAGCTCATCTCCCAGAGGTTTTCTTTTCAGATTCCTATAATATATCCATGTTATTATTTTCCAAAGCACAGATTTTTATAATATTGTTAAATTGTCTAATATTCAGTTTACACTTTGAACCACAAATGAAGTGATTGAATTTAAAAATTTAGTAACTTCATATTCACTTTTTTATTTTAAGAAGAATAACACATAAGTAGTGCTGCTATCTGCTATTTTCTATTGATTTCTAAAATCAGGGTTACAGCAGGTACCTTAGCATCCTGAAAGCAAAATGCATCCCCTCAATCTTAGGAGTTTTCTAGGTGTTTTCCAGGTACAGCCACAAAAGCTTCAAATTAAGCTACCTTAGAGAAATAAATTATTTTTATTTCCAGATAAAAGTGACATAGAAAGAAATGCCAGTCACCTTCTCACCCAGAGGACAAATAGGACATATTGTAAAACCCTTGTACTGACTACTGGTTCTCCAAGGGAGCCATGGCCCTCCTGCTCTGTTTATACAGGTAAGCAGCTCAGGGCAAGGTTCACACTAAAGTAAGATCATATTGTGGTGGGATGACCATGGCTAGATGCCAAGTGTCCACCAAAGCCTCTTTGTCATTCCACTCCTGACTTGAATAGAGGACAGAATTTTAAACAAAAAGCTCATATTTTGAGATCAGGATATATACAAATCACTCAGCCATTACAATCAGGGGAAAAACAGACTCAATTTGGGGAAATTAATTGAATTTTTTGCCAATCAAACCATAGTAGAATAAAGAAAAGCAAACACAAATCTTAAAAACATGTTTCCCTAATCCCTCTCTCCTTCATGGGCTGAACTTTATTCCTGATCCTCCTCTTCCTCCCCTCAGTGCTGCAGGGGGATGGGAAATGGGGGTTGCAGTCAGTTCATCACGTTGTTTCTGCTTCTGCTTCTGCTTCATTCTCAGGGAAAGGACTTCTCACACTGTTGCCTTGCTCCAGTGCAGGTCCTTCCCACAGGCTATAATTATTCACAAACTGCTCATGTGTGGGTCCCTTCCGTGGGGTGCAATCCTTCAGGAACATTAAGCTCCTGTATTGGTCCACCACAGGGTCACAAGTCCTGCCAGCAAACCTGCCCCATAGAGCCACAGGTCCTGCCAGGATCCTGCTCCAGCATGGGCTTCCCATGGGATCACAGCCTCCTTCAGGCATCCAGCAGCTCTGCAGGGTGGATATCTGCTCCACCATGGACCTCTCTGTGCTGCAGGGGCACAGCTGCCTCACCATGGTCTTCATCACAGGCTGGAGGGAAACCTCAGCTCTGATGCCTGGAGCATCAAATCCTCCTCCTTCATTAGGCAATCTTGTTGCCTGCAGAGCTGTTACTCACCTATTCCTCTCTTCCCTGGTTATTGGTTTCATGCAATAACTTTATTTTCCTTCTTAAATATGTTACCACAGATGCATTATGCTGTCATGGAAGGGCTCAGTCCTGGCCAAAGGCATGTCCAACTTGGAGCCAACTGACATTGCCTTTGTTGGATGCAGGGGAAGCTTTTGGCAGCTTCTCAGAAAAAAACACACCTGTGGCCCCCCCACTAGCAAGACCTTGCCTCGCAAACCCAATACACACATGATAACCCACATTGTTTTATAGCAGGTCCAATTCCTTACATGCTATTTTGCCTAAATACACAAGCACTTTTCCATTCAGTGCCCAAATGAGGTTTGATCAAGCAGTGTTACAGTGCCTATTCCCAGAAAAGATGAAGCTATCTAATTCTGCGGGCTTTGGAATGCAAACTGTGCCATGCAACTGACCTTAAAGCAAGTAAATAACAGCTGTTGGGGTTTTTTTGTTGAAAATTAGAGATACAGCCTTTGAACACCTCCAGGTTCTGGGTCCTCAGAGCGAGGAAGAAAATTCAGCTGGAGACCATACAACCAAATCTGAGAATTTTCTGTGTAAAAAAATGAAAAGAAATATTGTGAAGAGAAAACTAATTATAATTGTTACTGATATGTGTTTTATGAGGTTTGTTAAAAAGCTTTGTACAAAAGCTGTCTGTTTCATGACACTTCAGATTTCATTTGTTTCTGCTCTTAGCCTGATACAAACATGCTGGTTTTGACTGCAGTAGAGTTAATTATCTTCACAGTGGCTGTGTTTTGAACACAGGGTTGATAATATGGAGATATTTTTGTTATTGCTGAGCAAGGCTTACACAAAGCCAAGTAATTTTCTGTTTTTCATACTGCCATTGCTGGGGAAGAAACAATGTCCGTGAGAAATTGTGAGGAGGCATAGCTGAGACAACTGATCCCAAGTGAAAAAGCAGTATTTCATACCCCATCATGTCAGGCTCAATACATAAAGTGGGGAGAAGAAGAAAGGAAGAAGGAGAGGACATTTAGAGTGATGGGCTTCCCAAGTAACTCTTGCACATGATGGGGTTATTCTTCTATTCTGCTCAAACATGTGAGAAAGATTTGTGTTGATTAACTAATCCAGAAGAGGAATTTATGTGTTTGCCATCTTTCAGGTAAGGACTATAGGAGCAGAACTCAGTGACAGAGAAGATTTTGGTGAGTGGGGATATTATCCACATGGGGATAATCAGTTGGAAATACAATTTCAACATAACACTATGTTTAGAACAGGCAGAGCTTTGGAATCATGCACTGAAAATCACAAAGAAAATAACAAACCACAGCCCTTTGTGTTATATATGTCTGCAGCCAAAAATGGAAGTAGCCACGGAGTATATTTAATCATGTTGTAGCAGAATTCACAGTGTCTAGAAAAAATTTATTCACAGAATTCTTCAAAACACAATGGAAATATGAAATTAATATCTGGCAGTTATAATTTTACAGCTGGCTTTACCAGTTGGCTGATATTGTTCCCATAATGTTATCTCTGTGCTGCAAAGTTCATTGATGTTGTAGCAGATTAAAACATTTCATACAGCTATATGCACTGTCTGACGTGTGTGCAAAGAATGGGACATTTAGGTCATTGATTCAGTTGCAGGTTTTGTCTTGATTAAAGGATATTCCATCAAGACCAACTGACTTTTAATTAAGATAATCAAAAGATAGTTTAAAATAAGGAAATTCTAATTATGTCCAAATTAGAGGGAGGAGAGGAGGAGGAAAGAAGGAGATTTGAAAGTTCATGCATTTTTTTAAAGAGTCTAGTTCTTTTGCATTAGGCAGACATATTACAGTGGTCTCGCCAGTACCAAAAAGAAATATAAAATAATGGGAATACGACTGCATGTTTTAAAGAAGACAAAATAATTCTATGCTGTGCACATAACCGAAGTCTATTTCACTGTAAAACCTTGCCTTGAATTTCAGCATTCACAAATCTTTGAAAAGAGACATCGAGAAGCAGAATAGTGTTCCATAAAGGCTTTTTCTACTCAATGGGGAAATTGAGATGTCAGTGACATCAAGTTTATTATTCACTCATCTTATCGACACACTAATTTCCTTTATTTGCAAGCAAGTGGTTCTCTTGCACTGTTTTACAGAAGGGCAGATTAGTGCTGCTAACAGCTGTGGGAATCAACATGATATCAGTTGTGGTTTTCCTTGATTGTAAGAAGCTCACTGTAAACCAGGGTCATATCACTTTTGACTGATTATTCCTTCATCTCACATTAAGCTTATGTTGGACTATCTCTCATGGGCAAATTTAAATTCTTTTGCCATTTGCTCCTTTTAGGCAGCCTGTGCATCAAGTAGGTTTTTTCCGTGTGGTTGAAGGATGGGTGAGTATCTTTGCTACTTTTACTGCACTGCTAATTATTTAATAGCCACTTCCCAACCCAGAGTTTGTGCTTGTCTATATTTGTTTTTTCTCTCTGCTCAGTGACCCACAATAAAACTCATTAATAGCCAGATGCCTTTAGGGAACATCCTCTTTGAACACATTACAATATGCAGCAGTAATTAAGAATACATTTGGAATCTGTTACACACTTAATCCTGATATTTATGTCAGTTATAAATTCAGCTAGACATTAAACTAATTTTGGAGCAGGTTTTCTCATGGCTGGCTCTGAGCGCCTGATGAGCAGGTTGTGCACCAGCACATTACTTCCACAGATAGCAATTGAAAGCCTGAAGTACTGCAGCAGGAATTTCCATTCCTGTACATCCCTGAGTGTTACGCTTGGTGAGATGTGATAGTCACAAAAATGTCTAAACCCAGAGCCCAATTTTAGACCTGGGTCAAAAAACACTGCTGTAAAATACTTTTCCAGGTGCTTTTCTGCAGCTTTAACTATGGCAAGATTCTGCTAGATATCAAGTCATTGGGATAGATATATTATCACTTTAAACAAGCTTAAAAGAGCTATTTTAAAAATTCCAGTGGCTGTAATTCTGCTACTACTCAAACCCAGAGATTTAATAGTCCAAACAACTTTCTTCAGACTTTATGGTGGCACCAAGGTCACAAATGCACTTTTCAAGGCATAAAAAATTACATGGTGGCTAGTAAGTAGTTTATGTATATGTCTTTGTTCTGAAGAAGGCTTTACATATTGAATTACACAGGACCACGGGCTTATGTATAAGAAGAATCATGTGGGTATTAAAATTAAAAAACCCTCTTAAAAAAAAGAGCTTTTCAGGTAACATGCATACATGTGAAGGCCAGTTTCAAAAGCCAGAGAAAGCATCTCAGATAGCATTGAATCACTGCTGAAAATCCTCACATGTAAGGGGATTATGAGCTGCCATTGCATTATTCAAAGGACAGAAGCATGAATTAGAGGTCCCACTTGATGTCCAGGAGAGCCAAGCATATCTTCTTAGTAACATATAAAAAAATATGCTTCAATAAGTATTTTGTAGATTTTTCCAGTAGGAAAAAATATGTCAACTGCGAACTATAGCAAAAAGAAAGATTAATAAATAAATACGTATGTTTTTAAAGACAGTCCTTTAAAAATGAAAAATAGTGAACTATTACAAAAACAATTCTTTTCCAACAAACAAAAAACGCCTGCTATAGTAAGGCAAAGTGTTCTATTTTCTTCCTCTCATTTTTAATACAAATACAATATTTTAGCTGTAAACCCTACTCACACAATTAGCATTATTGAAGTTGAAAAGAAGTCTGTTGGTATTATTGAAAGGATGATGTACATCAGCAGCAGGAAGGCAGCGCTCTCAGCTTCACTCAGTAAATCATGCTGGAATGTTTGTTAGATTTCTTTAAACAGTTTTTGATTACCATCTGTTAGTGATAAAACAGCAACAGCTACTATGTTAATCCATACACTGGGGAAAAAAAATTAAAAAAAGAGAGAAAGTGAAAACAAATAGAGAGTTGAGCCAGAACAAAATTCTATTAAAAATATATCTGAGAAAAATTGTGGCAGCCTGGCTACTAATTCATAGTTTCTGGACAGAGTCCATTCCTCAGTGTTCAGCAGCTTAGGGGGTAGTATGAATTTGATATGTGCCTGTCCATTTTAGAGGCATAGGAAACCTTGTCACCAACATGGTGTGGTGAGAGAAGTTTATCAGTTAAAGGGACCAGGGCAAGGAGCAAGAGCACGTTAAGGATCAAAGCTCCTGCCCTCACTTTACTCCTTGGAGCAGCTGATCAGAAGAGCTGCACTGGGAATGCGTGCAACCAGATCTTTCAAAGGCCTGGTCCTCTTTCTGCCCAAGGAAGCTTATGAAAATGTGATTTAGTGGCTCCTTATGTGGTAACTGCCCCAAAGTCATGGTGCATAATGCCTGTTTAAAATGCAGAAGACAGAGGAGAAAATGCCATGGTTCCCAGTCTTTTCATTGTCCCTTCCTGGAGACCTCAAGTTATTTAGTATTGCTCTTAATTGCAATGGCTCAGCCTTCCCCCTTGAACAGATGCTTAGGGCAGTGTTATACAGGAAAAGTTTTTGAAGGGGAGAAGGGAGGCTCAGAGAACCCTGGACAGATTAGGATAATAATATGGTCATTTTTATGCACAAATTTTAAAATAATGATAATAATAACTTCCTAAGGAAGAATTGATGTAAATTATTTCTTCCCTCTTCTGTTTCTTGCCAAATTGGTCAAGGTAGAGATAAAAATACTTGGAAGGTTGGACCCAGTGGATAGACTGACTCACTTACATCTTACTGGAAAGACAATATCATATTTAATACTTCTAGGGTAACGAGCCTTTGATATAAATATATTTACTTCTTGTGACCTGCATTTATGGATCATGAGTTTTGGTCCTTGATGGTGAGCAGAGGCATAAAAAACTAAACCCCAACAGAGGCGCTTTATTTCTATATGTACTTTAGTTAGAACTACAGAGGAATAGCCACAACAGAAGGAAAGGAGTCCTTTCTGTCCCTGGATGAATAAAGAATATTCAGACACAGAGGAGTTGTCTGCCTAATGGTCTTTGAACAAAATTTTGGGAGTCACATTTTTCTGTAAACTTAGAATTGTTGACCAAACCAATTTGTCAAACAATAGAAAATATTTCCTCTTTGAAAGAACTTTTAGACCTTATTATGTGTTCTATTCTCATCCATATGATTACCAAATTATTCAGAATAGCATAATGATTAGTAGAAAATGACACAGAAGTGCTTCATTTTGAGGGTTTTTGTAATTATTGGTGAGGGTAGTCTTTTTTCCCTATGGACTGCCATGGAGAAAGAAAACTGCAGACCCACAGATGAAACAAGTGAGCCTCAGGGTCCTTGAGGCTCTTCTTATCTAGCTAGTAAATATCTGAAATCACCAATTCTCATTATGTCATGTGTCCTGAGAACAGCAATGGGAAATATGTCTTAAGGGATGAAAGGTAGAACTGCCTGAAGAGATGTTCAGCATTCATTGGAAACAAGATAAATGTAGTTTTGTAGGTGGGGGAAGAGTTTTCATGGAACAAAGATATTTATCCATTCAATATCTGCATCTGTGACTAGGTTACCATGCTAATGACTGCTGCCAAAATGATGTTTAAACTGTGTTTAGCACTCATATACACTTTAATCAAATGTGTATTTTTGTTAGCTGCAGATGTATTTATGCCTTTATTATAACTCATCTGGTTTCTTATATATCTATAGGGCATAAGAAAAAAGCAGGAAAAAAATTTTGGTTACAGTGCAAATAATTATTGATCTAGGAAGAACTGTATGAGGTTTTATAAGAGCATTTCTTAGTTTAATAGGGAGCCTGGATATTTGCTGTTGGAATTTTGGGAGTAGTATTTGCAGGACACATCTCTGGAGAATTTAGCTTAAATCATAAGCTGTCTTGTAAGAAATCTTGTGAGTCTATGCTGCTGTGACTGAAAAACAGTTGCGTAAGAAATGTGTAAGTGCATATTAAGTTTACTGCTCATTGCTTTTCCTTGCCTCAAAATCAGATTTCTTGCAACATGAACAGTCAGCAAACCAGAAATTTTGAATGTATGGCATGAAAAGAGACTGAAATTGAACTAACGATATTCCTTGGCTTCACCATCTGCCTGCACTCTATTGCATTCAGTGGTTCCAATAAAATCCCAGTGAACCAGGGATGAGATGTGTATGTCTGACCAGA
>VZTT01036512.1:27396-38605 GCA_013400855.1 Buphagus erythrorhynchus | reverse complement strand
CAGAAATGAACCCTAGATTGGGAGAGGTGGAAATGCAAGGGAAGGTTTATAGAGAAGCTAAAGAAAAGAAGAGTGATCTCTGAAAAGTTCTGTGCAAATGCAGATGTCTGTCANGAAGGATTTTGTCTTGCTGCTTGGAGAATCATGGAAAAAAATTACGAAAATAACAAAATTCCCAAATCATCTAAGTGCATTCTGGCCAGTAGATTTAGGGGAGATTAGTCCCGTGCCTTAGATGGTTGCATGTGGTCTTAGACATCCAAGATTCTCCTTTATTTATCAAAAAAGTTAGTACAGGATATCCAGTTTCTAAGCAAGCTTGCAGAGAGATTTCTTGAGATACTTCTTGTATGTGGCATCTGTGTGAAGCAGAATGGAGACTTCTGTAGTACCTTGTAGTCCAGATTCTTTCCTGACTCTCAGATTTTCAATCATCACAGATTTACCTGATTTGCGCTGCTGTAAATAAGCACCAAATCAGGATGCAGGAAATTCTCTAGTATCACAGAAAATATTCACCTGCAAACAACTAATGTTTTTATTATTTTCACCACCCATCTGAATAGAATATTTTTTCACTTGCATTTTGTGTAAGCAGACACACCAATATTAATAACTTTGAGCGTGTCAAGAAAATATTGCTTGTTGCTGAGGAAACAGGATGCTAATCTAAAAACCAACATAGATATTTCCTCGAAAACTACCAATTAGGCTGTAAGGTTCAACAGGGCATGGAGTTACCATAGAGTAATCATAGCTGTGGAGATTTATATGGCATAGTAGAATTTAATGGCATAAATCCATGGGGAATATGAAATCAACTCAATCAAAATTATGGAGAATATGATCAGTCCCTAATTTTTTTTATTAAGTCACAATAAAATTACATTGACAAGACAAAGCACCAAATTTTAAATTTTAGAGTTTTCTTTTCTCTATGTATGTGTTTAAATCTTCTAAATTTTTGGTCAGACTCATGCAGTACTAGATTATGGTGTCTTTTCTCATAAGTCTGGTATTAGTCCTCAGCAGCAGTTTTTGGAAAGAAGTCTCAATCCTCTCCCTGTTAGAGGATTGGAGCCAACACTGCCATTAAAAGAGCTTCTCTGTTTGAAATGAAAATCCTGTACAGAGTGTGAGATCTGCATCAATAAAATGTTATTCCTTTTTGGCAGAAACTTAAAGGGAAAGCAGGTGGCAGTAACATTGCCTCCACTCTGATGATATGAATCTCTCTGCAGAGGTCCATGGGTTCAGTTCTGACATATGAAAATACAGCATAGAGCATCTTTTATTGGATTTGGTGAATTTAGTTCTTTTGGTTTTCTTTCACTTGAAGCATGTGCTCTGATGTTCTTTCAGAGAGTCCTAATAGAATCCATGATTGTTCAAGCATATTGAGATACTTTAGCGTCAAAGCACCAAGTATGTGAAATTTTGGTAAAATGTGATAAGGGAAAGATCTTTCTCTTCTCAGCTGCCAAAAAAACCAGTGTGCAAGGATGGCATAGACAATTTCAATGACTTATTTTTTTTTTTTTTCCTATTTATCCTGTGAAAATAGTCTATCTAAAACAATTAAAATGCTTGAAAGGACTAAGCAGCCATGTTCCAAGAATGGAAGGACTTAGTGGAAAAATTCAAGGAAACCAAAATTGATCTACTATTTTGATCTGGATTGAATGTAAATAGTTCAGGTATATTATGAAGAAATATTTTGATGAGCTATCAGGCTGCTCACAGCTGCCTGGATGTGAGAGCCCATCCATCGTGCCCACAGGCCATGGAGTCATCAGTTGTCCTTCCCTTATTAAAGACAGATAGGAACTGAATCTCTTCCCTTCTGAACACTTCAGATTCCTTGAGAAGAAAGGAGGCAGCAGCAGAAACAGGGCAGGTGAAATACCACTGCAAATCTCAGAGTGGCTTCTCGCCACATAAGTTTCTTACACCAGATTGGCAAGCAGAATAAAACTCCTGGTGCTTTAGCATGTATGATCACAGTCTGGGGTTAAGCTTATGTTGAGCATGGAGAATTTATTACCTTATACACTAATGGCAATGCGTATACATGGAAATTAATTGTGTTATGAACTACTTCAAAATATTAAGATTTAATATATCTTAAACAGTGTCTGAAAGTCATCTAATGAAATGGACTTTGTCAGATCTACTATTTAATGAAAACATTTCTCACTATTCAAGGCTTGGTAAACTATTGGAAAGCCTCAGTTAGCCTGCCTGATACCTTGCAATTACACTGAAGAAGCAGGAGGGCTGGAAGCTTCCAGAGGAGGAGACAGAGAGCTGCTTGAGTACTGAGGCAGCCATGGGATGATCGAATGCCATGGATTTAGTGATGATGGCTTTAGAAAGTAAAGTAGCAAATTAACTGCATTGTTTCAGACTTCACAACCCAGAGTCAGTTTAGAGATAGTTTCACTTCCTTGCACTGGATGAGAAATCATAGTGCCACAGAAACACAGAATGGTTTGAATTGGATTAAAGATTATCTAGTTCCAGCTCCTCTACTGTGGGCAGGGATGCCACCCATGAGATCTGGATGTTCAAAGCCTCATTCAGGTCCTCTCTCTATTAGCAGCTTACCAGGGGATCTCTCATCTAGTGATTCTTTAAAAAGCTGTCATTTCACTCTTCCAAAGTTCAGATCCTTGTTCCTCAGGATCACAGAGTTGCTACAGCCCATACTTCCTCCATTCCTAACCTCCTTTAATAGCTCATTTGCATTGGTGAGCACCAAGTCCGGTAGCACTTGTCCTCTCGTTGGTTTGTCCAATAGCTGAATGAGGAAGTTATTCTCAACACAGTCCAGGAGTCTCCTGGATTGTGTACAGCCAGCTGTATTTCTTACCCAGCAGACATCCCTCATCAGGATGACAGCCTGTGAGGGTGATGCCTCCTGCAGCAAAAGCGAGAGGCTCCATCAACAGGCTGCTCCTGCTCAGGTGCACTTAGACCCCAGCCACAACGTGTACCTGGTTGGTCCTGTCCTTGTTTTTTACCCAGACGTTCCTCAGCACATTTGTGGCTGTTTTTCAGAGGCAGCTCTTCACAGCTTATTCATTCCTTAAGGTAGAGTGAAACACCCCCTCTCCTCCTACCCAGCTTATCTCTTCTGGGCTTACAGCTCTCAATTGCTGTGTTCCAGCTGAGAGATACATCCCACCATGTTTCCATGATAGCAATTAAGTCAATTTCTAACTCCACCATGATTTCCTACTCCTCTTGCTTATTACCAATGCGGCAGGCATTGGTGTAGAGGTACTTCAGCTGAATAAATTTTCAAGGAAAAAAAGAAGAAAAAGAATAGAAAAGAAAAAAAGATTCCTCAGTTTCAGATCTCACTTTGCAGTACATGACTTTTAAATAGACCAGATTAAAAAAAAACAAACCCGAACCAAACCAAACCAATATAAAACAAAACTACCAACAAAAAAACCCCACCACACCCTTAATTCTTGACATGTTTTTTATTAATTTTTAGTTTGCTTCACTAGAAAATGGGTCATTTTTCTTGCCCAGAAGGACAGTATTTGTAGTTACTGCCTAAACTATTTTAAATTTCATGGATGTTGCATTGAGAAATGTCTGTAGAGCTGTCTTCAATATACTTTTCCAAAGTAGTTGTTTATTGTTTCTGTGATAATGTATTTCTTAGCTATTTTAAATATTTAAAAAACAAAGAGGTCTGATAAAGCCTACCAAGTGCTTATGAAATAATTAATTTCTTAATATAATCTTCCATTGTTATCTTAAAATTTCTATCTCAGTTCACATTTGAAGGTGTAAATTACTAAATACACACATTTTCAGCAAAAGCTCAGATATTTTTAAACCAAGTATATATTGTGGTTTCTTAGTTTCAAAAATAATCATGGGGTAAACATAATGCCCACTAGCTATTAATTTTTGTTTCCAGTATGCATTTTATTTGTGTATGAGAAACACATCTTTAATTAATCCTCTGCAGTTATTTGGCAACTTTTAAAGTAAAGTTTTTCTACTTCTTTGTAAATCTCCTTTATGGTAAAAAAACTGAATTGAGCAATAGTAATATATTCATAACAGGGTTTTTCCCTTGAAATATGCATTCCATGTAAAAGTTAAACTGAAGTATCAATATCAAGTATCAATGTTTTGGCGTTTTTTGTTGTTTGTTTGTTTTTTTGTTGTTTGTTTTTTTGTTGTTGTTTTTTTGTTTGTTTGTTTGTTTGTAGGGTTTTTAGATTGGGGTTTTTTTGTGGGGGAAGTGTTTATAATTTATACTTACAAACTATGAGACACGTGGCACAAGTCATAGACTGATATTGAAAAATTACCTTTTGCTCTACGTATGCAGATATATTTTATGGCAAAGTGATAAACAAAACACATTTTTAATGTGGTTCAGTGTTGCAGTGTTATTTTGTGTAATGCGTTTGTTTTTTACTAACTATACAGTTATTGACTTATTTTAACATAGTACTCAATTTACCTGAAAAATGAAAAATATCAAATAAGGAATATTTGCTTGAGGGAAATAACTTTAATGACAAGTTCTCTATCAACTGGACATAGATCCATTATTAATGAGGATACAGTAAATGAGGTTAGAAGAATCTAAGGAGCTATTTAGCTGACTAGCTGCTAACTTGAGACTTGTTTGCCTAAAACTTTGCAAGGAGGTTGTATTTATGTAAACAAATTCCATCTCATGTGCCTGCATCAGAGTAAGATGAGTTTATTGAGTGTACTGACTACGAGATAAAGTCAGTCACCCAAACAAAGCTTCTAGTCCATCCAAGATGGTTCGAGATAGTCAAGATAGCTACATAAACCTGTGGCTATGACATAGGTCCCACCAGAAACTTACACCTTTCTAGAATAGCAGATTTAGGCCATTGAGATTACCCTAAAAAATATCTCAAAAAGATGTTTGTGTTTAGACTGTTAAATCCAGCCTAGCTCTCTCTATATATGTATATATTTATAACTACACAATAAAATCTACTTGAAGGACCTGGACAATCCATTGAAGAATCCAATTCTTCAATGAGAGTTAAGTCTCACTGTTTTCCCACCAAATGCATTATATTTATTTGTGTACTAATTTTGGGCTCAATTAAAAAGCACAAATATGGCTTTTTAAAAGCAGGGGGATTATGATAATTACAAAAATGTTTCTATAACTATTCATAAGCAAATGACCCAGCTGGTGCTAATGATATTTACTATGTAAAGACAGTGTTTCATAGTCTTCATTTTTTTTGTACATAATGGTTTTGACGAGATGACCATAGCTTACACATCCACATGGCTAATACAATGCAGAAGCTGCAGCTGAACTCAGTTTTATCATAGATTTATTGTGAAGCATTGCTTACATTTAGAAAGTACAGATTCAATTATTAATGCTCAAAGAAGTAGAAATCTCATTGCAGGCATGGATTTAAATTTGGATTACCTACATGGCATGAAAGAGTAAGTCATGTTCTGGCAAGAAAATCTAATGATATTAATGTGGGTATGACTGCAAAGACAGCAAACAAGGGAAAAAGGGAAACTAATTTGAGCTGTGATAAAGTTCTTTGTATAGAAATGGCAGTTACCAATATGAATATTTTTAGACTAATATACTGCATGCTGCTCCTTGCAAGTGCTAAATATGCATTTAATTTCATATTTACTGCTGTGACATTTTAGCGAGATAGTATTGTTCATTTAAATGGTGGTACTTCTTATCTTTATGCTTTTTTTTTGTATTGTAACATGTGGACCAATATTAGCTTTTAAGATAAAACCTTTCTACCAAGAGGAAACATCAGCAAAAAGGGAGAAGGAGATAAATGACTGATACCTTTCGGCAATTAAATATGCTGGCACAAGATTTCATGCATACATATTCTTCAAAATCTATGATAATTGTATTTCCTTCATAGGAAGAGCTACCACACACCTCTGTCTCCCTCTGCTTATTCCTACTTACCCTTTTTATAGCACATATACATAGTACAAGACAATGCACAAAGGACAGTTCTTGTCAGGCAAAAGGCACTTAAGAACAGAGTTTATGTGTATAAACATTAAATGGGACAGAAGTAACCTAATCTTAAAAGTAGGCTTCAGACTACATGTGGGTTTCTCCCATTCCAGCCTGACAGATATTGCTCCAGCTTTGTGTTGCCAGGCCCTGCCAATGGTGAGGCTGAGCATGTGTCCCCAGTAGGAGCCAGGTGTGTGCACACCTGTGCACACATGCCCGAGGGCACACAGAACCCTGCACACACAGTCACACAGGTCAGCACACACAGACACTGGCACCTTCACCAACACTCACATGAACACGTAGAACGCCACATTTTCCCATGCTTGCTCCCCTTGGATCTGCCCTGGTCCTTTTCTTGTCTTTGGTCCTGACCATAAGCCTCTTATAGTAAGTTTTACGTAGTAACCAAATGCTCTGTCCCTGAATCCTCTAACAAGTTCTCTACTTCTGCAGGCAACTACACCATCTACCTTGTATGGCTTTCATTATGGAGTTCATTGACACTGAGGGAGGATTTCAAGAAGAAACCAGTCTTTTCTAGACCAAACAATAGGCAACACACAATAGGCAGAAATCAATGCACAGGAAGTTCTAACTGAATATGAGAAATAACTTCTTTACTGTGCAGGTGATGGAGCACTGAAACAGATTGCCCAGAGAGGCTGTGGAGTGTCCCTCAATGCAGATATTAAAGAAATGTCTGCATGCAGTCCTGTGCCATGTGCTCTAGGATGACCCTGACTGAGCAGGGAGGTTGGATCAGGTGGTCCTTTCTGACCTCATCCATTCAGTGGTTCTGTGACTCTTGGTGAGTTTCCCACCAGGGACAATGACCAAATTTCCTTATTTGCTAGCTTTAGGATAGTCAGTTCAGTCAGTTCCATTTTCTCTGGTGATACTGGTAGGATTCTTCCACCAATCTTTGCATTTATCATGATTGCTCTTCAATCACGCACTCTAAACATTTTTATATGTGCATAAAACCTACCAATGTAATTACCCCTCCCCCTTATGTTCTACTGTTTTTCCATCTAAATCAGAGTTTGCATGCAAGGAACCGTGGGGAATATGTTTAAGTCTATCAATTTCAAGGTGCAAATTTGCTAAGGTGCTGCCTTTGTGTATGGCTCCTTTTCACAGGCTCTCATTACACTGATCACTTCAATGAGGTTAAGGTTTCAGCTTTACTGAGCTCCTGAGTAAGGGTTCTGTGGACACAATTCAACTCCACTGTCCTCAGCTCTGTTTCCCTGACAGCGGTGAATAGAGGTGTCTATTCACAGAGATCAACGGACAAGAGAATTAAAGGTAAATTAAAGTCTCACTGTTGAAAAATAAACTGTTTCCCAAATAAGCTGTTTATTCAAGAGGCTTCTACACTCCAAAGTTACATTTCAGATACAATGACACTGACAAGCCAGGTGCCAGTAGAGGAAATGTGCAGAAATAATTGATTTATGAAAATTAAATTTTCTATGTAAGCTTTTTTCTCTTTTTAAAAAGTGAGTCAAAAGACTTATTTTCCTCCTGGAGCATCTGGCCACAGGGCTTATGTCATAGCAGCCTTGCAAAACATATTCAGAACATAATGAATTCTAGACTGTAGGTCAGTGATTGGACTTGATGGTCTTAGAAATCTTTTCCAACTTTAATGATTTTATGATTCTATTTGGCCTTCTGTGTAGCATTTTTTTTTCTTGTTGGATCAAGCATGTTTTGTTTTCCTCTTGCATAAAAAAAGATTGCTAGCTTTAAAGCTGTCTTCCGCAAACAATGTTAGGGAAATATCACTCACTTTTATTTAATTCTAAGAATTTTAATAAGGCATACAGAGCATTAATATTTAAACTCACTTACAAAATTATTTTTTACATGGTAGTATTTGTTCAGTTTTATGACTTACTAAAGTGTAGTACATTCACATTTCAGAGCTCTAAGAAGAATTAAGAACTCTTGTCTGACACTGTAAAGAGAGTTCATTCAAACTCATATTCAGTAGAAAAAGTCTCATATGATGCCAAAGAAAATAGATACCAGAGTGTAGCTAAGAAGAAAATAGGAAGAAATACCTTGGAACTCACTACAAAATTATTATTTGATGTCTCTGGCTTTGGACAATCAAATTGCTGTTCCATTGACTTAAGTTATTACCATTAAAACCAGACAGAGTCATTTCTATATTCATGTATGGGCTTTTTTGTTGCTTTAGATAATCAATACTGAATTGCTTAAAGCATATTAATTTACTTACAGGTATGTGATGATTTAACATTCCCAGAGTCATACTGTGATGTCTATTCTCAATATTACTTCAGTGAAATCACTGAAACTAGATCCTATAAATATAGGTAGGGATTCCAGAAACAAAAGAGAGAAAATAATTTTTTTCTGATATTTCTACCACATAGATTTGTAGTTCAGAAGATGGATAATGCATAACATTTGTAACTCTTCTTTCTTCTGTTCTCAGGCATTGATGAAAGTATCTTTGATACTACTGCTAAAGATTATTAAATCCAAAGCATGGTACATCTTCAGAGATTTTGAAATTATTAAATAAAATTATTCAAGATGTACTCAGTCATATAGTCTGTAATATACGCTTGCTCCTGTTAGGAATAAATATTGGGAAAAATATGAACTAATTGGGCTAGAAAGAGTTAGTTCCTTTGTAGCTACCAATATCTTTGCTGCATGGTCTATGGCAGAAAAGTCAAAGTTGTGTCAGTGTCCATAAAAATATTACCAATCTGTATCATCATGAACACACTATACTGGGATGTTGTCATGCTAACGTATTACACACAACCGAGGAAAATGGTTTTAACAGCTAAATTACAGTAATACAGGGGTTACTGAGGAGTTCCTAGTGTTCCCAGCTTTCATACCACAGAACATCTTGACACTACTGCAGAAAAATTGAATGCCAAACTGACTGCAGGTCTTACATAATACTTACTGTGAAATTCCTTTCACTGAAATCAAAAGTATTTATTTATTAAATCTTAAAAGAAAAAAAAATATTTTCAGGGTTTTTTTTTCAGAAGACTGGAAAAGCATTCTGTGGAGTTTTCAGAGACATTTGCTTTCATTTTCAAGAGCTTTGCTATGGATGACTCAGTCCTTGTAGTAACAGCTAAATAACGTAGGCTAATCCAATACCCTTTGAAATCAGAGTGCTGATATTCCCAGTGAAGTAAGCAAACATTTGTTAATGAGTAGATTGACTTCTTATCTTTAGGAGTATGCTATTATCCCTAAAGTTACTCTGCTCATACATTCACCTTTATAGCTGTGGGCCCAACTGTAATACACTGGAGATATTCAAGCCCCAGTGCTGACTAATTTGAAATCTTTTGCATCTCATCACTTCTATTATTTGAAACGTGCTAAGTGTCTTTTCTTCTACTAGTTCCTTTGTGTTATGGAGGTACTTGGCTTCATGATTGATGTTAAAGGAAATTTGTTAGGTTTTTCCTTATTTGTGATTTCACAAAGATGTATGATTCTTCATTTTCCCCTCATTTCTCCCCATTTATTTCTTCCCATATTCCAGATTATATTTCTTTCTTGCTATATTCCCCTTCACATTTTTTTTTAAATCTTTGAATCCAGTCTACAGGGTGAAATTTACACCACCCATTTTTCTAAAAGCTAAAAAAAACCCTAATACATTAATAACCACAATAAAAATGAGAATGTTAAACAGTTTTCATTCATCTGGAAGCTAAAACACGTGTTTGATTATCTTATAAGGTACAGAAGAGGACAGTAAGATCAAATATTCATGTGCATGCCTCTTAGTGATTTCTTTCATTCAAATACATGTCAGCACAGGGCTGGATGAGCCTAAAAATAAAGCCTAGCTGAAGACAGTTGCTCCCTGGTTTAAAATTTCCCAGGCACATAAGAAAACTGAATTAAAACCACTAGAGAATTTCAGAGTAATGAGAGACTGAATGCCAAAAAGAAATGAGTCTATCTATTTATAACAAAATTAAAAGTTTGAGTCAATACAAGAGGAATCAGTGGATTGGATGGAATTAACCAGTGAGAGAGAGAGCAACGAGCTAACTGGAAAATTAGCGAGTCATCTCACAAACATTGAAAGTTACTCATCACCATAAAGTCAGCAAAATCATGTGTGGGATTAACAACAGGTAAGAACAGAAAGGTTAGCAAGCCTGTGTGAGATCAGAGTCAAAGCTTTCCTCTTTGTTTCTTCTCTGCCAGAGAACTGCAGATGCCCAGAGTATAACTCATCCAGAATATATCATATTTAAAAGATATGACTGGATTGCTTTTGTGCCAGCTGCATAGTAAATTTAACTGCCTCCATACTGCAGATCTGAAATGGTGGTTCTCAGCTGTTTGTCCAGTGTTTCCAGATATCTTCATCTATATCCAATGTCATCCAGGCTGCACAAGGTAAAAACTCATAAGTGAGCAAACAAAGTAGCCAAGTAAATTCTTGGCAGAAAAAGAGGAAAAGCCTTGAAAAAACTAGACAAATGTCCATTGCTTCCTTTATACTGTAGGTTTTGAGTGAACCAATAGTAGGGCCCATTTTAGCACGTTTTTCTCTTGGTACATGCTTTTTGTTTTCTAGCCTCTATTCCTTAAAACTCAAAACTTAAAACAAACAAACAAACGAACAAAAAAGGATGTTTTTAAACTGCAGTGCATTTTTGGAATTAATATGTTTCCACAATAGAAAATTTATTAAAAACATGATTAAATATAATTAAAATAGCAAATTACAGCTTCTGAAAGTAACTTAAACATATGTTACAGTATTCAAGATGTAGCTGTACTTTGTGACCTTTAATACACAGAATTTAAAAGTAAAGTATGTTTTTTCTTATTGCTATTTTCCAGACACTTGCATTACATCTCTTTAATGAAAAAAAAAAAAGAAAAATAAAGAAACTTTTTCATTTCTTTATTCCTTTTTTAAAAATTTCTCAAATCAAAAAGTAAAGCTCTAGAGGCTGAAAAGCTGATATGCCCTTCCCTTACTGTTCTTCAGCATTAAGTACCCAGGACTGACTGAGAAGGGGAAGGCCCATTGCAACAAAATACCCACATGTTGATGAGTCCATGACCCATATCAGTATCATTTGTCTTTCAACACTGTGTTCTAGTATAGTGGGATGATACTCA
>VZTT01036512.1:185-14711 GCA_013400855.1 Buphagus erythrorhynchus | reverse complement strand
CTTTCTTCTTTTAAGAAAATAGCAAAATTATTCAGACTGGAAGCATTTGCTGTTGGGTTCATAAAAACCTGCTGACATTTTTTGTACCTTTGCAGCATGGAGAAAATGATAACTTATCCCTAAACATTGCCATCTTTTTAGCAGTCTTCTCCAAGAAGTGTACCTTATTTTCTTCCTTGCTTCTTATTTACCCCTTTCTCTCTTGTTCTGGTTCAATTTTTTTGTGAGCTCCTTCAATGCAAAGCCTTCACATCACCAAGCAGAGACCCTTATGCTTTCTTAGAGCAAATTCTGTCTCTATTAGTAGATCAAAAGCCCGGGCCCCAGGGGGCTGTGTCATTCAGGACAACTTGCCAAGTTGCCCTGCTGCTCTCAGATACCACAGCTGCAGGTACCTCTGCTCTGGTAGCTGGTGTTCACTGCAGCAAGCCTGTGTCTGTACCAGGAGAAGGCATGGTGAATTTTCTGGGAAACCAGAATGGGAATTTAGTAGTGCCAGCATTACAACACAGAAGCACTTGAAAAGGCTACTCTTTGGTCACTGGGAACCTTGTTAATCACTGCTTGGTGCCAACCCCATAATAAGAAACAAAATTCTATACCTTCTAAGCCATCCTTTGCTCAACATGATAGTTATTCTTTCTCTTTGCTTGCACTCAGAAATTAATACTTGTTTTAAATCCAAGAGCAATTGAGTCATGGGAAATATTTTGTTCTCTGTAAGTACATTTCTTCAGTATATATCATGGTGATCTCTAACCTCTATTCTTGGCCCTTCATGCATATATGAAGTACACTGCTCTGTACACTGAACAAAGGAGAGTTCTGTATGAACAGTGGATGCTGAGGGTATTTCAGCTACACTGATATCAGTTCCCTGCTTTAAAAGAGCCACTGTTGAAATAGCCGTGCTTATAAACAGTAGTGAGCCTCTTGAGGTTAATTCATATAGAAAGAAAGTTATTTATTTCAATATTGTCAGTTTAGTTAGAAAAATACATCAAATTCAATTCTCTACCTCATCTTTAACTTTTTTCCACTGCAAGTCAAATTAGGGGAACAATGGAAGGAAGGAAGGAAGGAAGGAAGATATTTTTACACAGTTAATGAAGCAGATACAGTCTGGAAATAATGAAGAACTATTTCTTCGCATTAAAGCTAATTGTATTGTGATACAATTTTCCTAAGGTAGCAATGCAGTTGAATCATCACTGATGCTATTCCCTGCTTATGGATTTTGAAGAGGACACAGTCCTGCACTATTACTGATTTGGAGCAAATGACTAATCAAATCTTTTTCACTTCTAAATTTGGTGAAAATCATTGTGGTATCCTAAATGGACACAAAAGCTATACATACACTTGCTGGATATTCTCAAAACATGTCTCTTCTACCTTATTTCTCATCAGTAGCTTTCACAACTACTAGAATAGAGAGATGCTATAGTCCTTTTGGATAAGCATATTCTTTAATGAAGTCTTAAAGAACATGCTCTTTATCAAACAGTTGTACCCACTCTTATCTTGAAGTCTTCATACTTTGCTTTGTCCCATTTTAACTGAAATAGTTGTTGCCACATGGTAGAATTGACCATGAAAGGTCAATTGAAAGGTAGCTTGATGCATCTCTGCAAACTGGGCTCTTAAAAAAAAAAAAAAAAACCAAAGTGTGAGTAACACCAATCTGAGTATTTTCTAAAGCAAACCTCTGGAGACTTGTGGTATGCTTGTAGCCAGTCACGTGGGGGTTGTCATGGCATTGCTGCTCAGAAAAAGAATGAATAGCTGGCAGCAGCATTTCAAACAATACATTTATCGAATAGAAAACAAGAACTGAATGTTATAACAAAGAGTATTTCATTCATACATTAAATAGATTACCAGTTATACTTCACAAACCAGCTCTACTTCTCACTGGTGAAGGAAAGACAGTGGTGTAAGCCATTAATAAGATTTATGACTGGGGGGTTGGAACCAGGCAATCTTTAAGGTCCCTTCCAACTCAAACCAAACTATGATTCTACAAAATTCATACAAATATATAAAGGACTGGACAGCAGGCTATATTTACTGAGTCTTGAATTACATGGCACATCTCACTAATGCTCTGAACAAACCCACTGGTCTTTTGCTCTGCAATGAATTTTTTAAAACATTTATTTCATTGATTAAAAATGTACTTTCCGAAAGCCAGGGCTAATGTGTCCATACTGAAATAGTTCTGAGGTTTAATAGCCTTTTCATCTTTCTTTATCTGCTTAATATCTGACTGCTAAGAAAAACAGGCAAAACAAACTTCCAAAAGCCGTTTACCAAGCTGATTATCGGTTCTCATCCAGGGCCACCTTGACTTTCATTCTTCTTAGGCAATATTTGGCAGAAAAGTGAGTGGGCAAAGATGTTTCCTCAAGCCCTCTCAAAAACAGAAAAGGTTCTTCTGCTCATTCAAGATCAGCTTGGTATCCTCCAAAAATGACTTTGTGCTGACACAGATCATTTGAGGTTTCACTCCTCATGGTATGGAGCACCCTGAAGCTGGGTTTGGAAGACTGCTGAAGAAGTTTGCTTTTGGTTAATGCATTTGCTTTATAAGGTTCTTAGTTCCTAAGGAGAAGACTTGAATTACAACTTGCAGCTGCCATGGGTCTTTTAAAACAGGTAGATTAATGCACATTATATAAGAGTACTGAGAAGTAGGGAGGGAAGATTTGGCAGATAGTACCAAAATTCACTAATGAGAATTGGTCTGTTCAAGGATGAACCAGGTTCAAGGATGAATTCCTTTTTACTACAAGGCAGTTTGTGCATGTTGATCTTACACAGTGTTTCATGTGGATGCAGCAACACACCTATCACACAACTGCTCAACACAGAATCAGGACCAGTGCTCTTTTTATTACGTATCTTGATTATCTTTTTCAATTCAGTGATTGGAGTAAGGTTGATTATAGGCATTAGTGATTTTTATTACACTTGGTGTGAAATGGAGCTTAAACAGCAGAAGCAGACATATAATTAAAATCTTGATACCTACTAATTTTGAGCTGTAAGGAAAATACTCTTATTTTCAGACAAATGATGGAAGGAAATGAAGAGTGGTTTTTTTCCACTGTTTGTGTTCCTAATTTCTGGTTAATATAAAAGAAAGATGTGGAGAATGTCAGTCAAAATAATAAAGAGTACAGAATTTAAATGCATTTTTTCAAATACCTAGATAAAATTAAACTGCACACATAACACAATTAGATTTTGCCCTTGAATACATAAAAGTGCTTGGCAGGGCCTTGGGTCCTGTCCAAGGGACAGGGTCTTTTAAATGCTATATGTTTAATGCTCTGTTATGGATTGATCTGAAGGACATAATTATCTTTTTGATGATTTTGATGAAGCCCTTAAAATATAAGAAAAACATAGGCTCTTAGATTGATGGAAACATGGCCCAATAAGAAATTGAAATCACCTGACATGGGTTCCCAGCTGCTTCTCAATTAAATTCTGTGAAGAGAAGTGGCTTTAAACTTCCTCCTTGGTTGTCTATTCTCTTTCTACCTTCAGAAACTGTGCATGTATGCATTCTAAACTGGGCTCTGGGGGAAATTGGTGTTATTGGGGTTTGTTTTATTTTGGCATAAGGAAAGAAAAATTCAGCAGTTTCAATGGCTGTTTTCATGTTGAGCTACCTAAGGTCCAGCAGGTCCTTTCTATCAGAATATGGTGATTCAAAACAGAGACAATAGGTCCTACCTCTAGTTTTAATTTCACTTCTAAACTTAGAGCTCCAGCAGGAAATTCTTTAGAATGGTGCTTCACTGCTTAGTTGAAGAAGTCTTCTGAAGCATCCTTAAAAAGCTGCAGACTGGACTTGCATGTAATTTCTTAATACCAAAAGGTATTTGCTAAAGAACAGATGAGAAATGAGTAGATAATGAATGTAAGAATATTTTTATTTTTGCAAAAAATGCATTTTTCACTATGTACTAAGACACAAATACATTTAGCTTTTGCATACAGCAGAGAGAATTGTGTTTTCTGCAGCATAAAAGCAAGGTAGTCAATACCAGACTACTTTGTTAACCTGTTAATCTTGGAGTGTGCTCAGTTTCTCATTGGAGATCTCAGCACCCTATGGCTCCCATAGATTTCTGGGTTTGTTTTTTAATTTCACTTTTGTTTTGGTCTGATTTTTAAGCAAATCTCTTCATAAAATATATAGGGCTGTAAACTCTGCAGGTGGTATTGCTGCTAGGAATTTGACTCTTGAGTTACTTCCTGCTATGTTGCAAATTAGTGAGTTGCTGCCCTTTCCTCTCCCACCCCCTTTTGCCAGCAGAAGAGCTTGGGCTGACTCAGGAGCTGCTAGCTACAGTAACTGCTCATGTTTACTGCCCAGTTACAGAAGAAACTAAAGAAATGCTTCTTCTGTCATTGCACACCCCATAGAGATCATATGTTTGGAGGTACTGTTGCTCACCGTGACTAGAAGTGCCTTTTTCATGTTTTTCATTTGCTGTGAACTTGGTGTATTTACTAAGAAAATGCAAGATGGTGAATGTATATTTTCTAAGGCTTTAAAGCTTTTCTGTATGTATGAAGAGGAAAATATGTCCTGGGTGGTTTTTTTGTTTGTTTGTTTGTTTTGTTTTGTTTTTTTGTTTGTTTGTTTGTTTGTTGACAGCTTTCCTCACTACTTTAAGGCTGTGGCAATTTCTTGCTTTACTCTATGGAGTGTTTTATGCTGACTGACTTTGAACATATGCACGGACTGAAGCACAGGATGGGAGCCACTTGGGGGTGTGTTTGAGGATCAAGCCCAGCCTGCCTTCATTCATTGCCTGTCCCTGGATGTGCATTCAAGATGCTGAAAGAAGCCAAATTATTGTTTGGTCAGTTCAGTATGCTATATGATAGAACTCCTCTGTATCCTCTGTGACTATGACCCTGCAAGCACACCCCCTTATCAGATAACTCACAAGCAAACGACCTGACTCAGTAGTTGAAGAGTCCATCTGTACTCGGGGATAAAAAAAGCAACTGGAAGCTGTGCTGGGATGAGTGGGATGTGCTCTGTCTGTGCATGCAGCATACCTAGGAGCTTCCATCTAGGAGCTGCCTGCAGGCATGCCCAGGGTACCCTTGTGTATGAGTGTGAGCAAAGCTTCATGCCACTGGCATGGTGCAAGTGCTTGCAGTGCTGAGTGGGGCACAGGGAGGGGATGTGAGGGCAATGGCCCCTACTGCAGTACAAAAGCAGATTGACCAGATGCTTCCTTTAGACTTGACCTCTTCTGGAAGTTTTGAGCAAGAATTAATTTTTGGCTGGGGAAAAAAAGAGGTTGTTTCCCACTTATTGTCTGAGAAATTGAGAGAAGGGAAAGGGGCTGGAAAGAGAGGAAGAGGAAGGGAAAAACATTGCTATAATCACACAGAGTTCTGTTTATCTATAGGTATTTATATCTACCTACACAATTTAAAATCTTTTGGACTATGTTTACTGAAATACACCATTTCCTTGATCTCCAGAAAAATTGCCAAGAAGACTAACACTGACAGCTGATGTTCCTGAGTGGTTTTAATGTGGGAGGAGGACACAGAGGGAGAGGACAGGGCAGGACACGACTGTTGAGCAATTGACTGAGCTCCTGCACCAAGGTCTGCTTGCTTGTGGAGCAGTCCTTAGCTTCCTGGGGAAGCTGGTCTCGCTGCATGGGTGAATGATACGGAGTAGTTACACACAGGTAAGCCCAGAGCCCTGTCCCCCACCTTTGCCTGAGGAGAGGGGCACTTTCTGGGTGACAACCTGTCTCCTTGTCCTGGTGCCATTCACAGAGAAGGCTTTGGGTGGGGCGGGCTCCTGCTGCTGAACAGCTGATCTGTAGCCAGAGGCCAGCATGTCTGGGGACAGAGCGCTGGGTGAATTTTCCTGGCAGCCCCATACGCTCCCAGGTGAGGGTCTGTGTTCAGCCATATGGCCCCATGAGTGAAAATGTCACTGCAGCAGTGGCTGCAGCAAAAGTGTCAGACTTCTGTGTGTGCAGGCTGGAGGGTGTTGCTGGTTCTTTGGCTGGCAGGTTTTTTACTTCTGTGTATTTTCTTTATATCAGACCCTTGCCAAGGTTTATAGGAGTAAATCAGCCAACTTGTCTGCATGAGGCATAGCTAAATTTATGGTTGGAATGAGGGCCACTTACCAGCACAGGCAAGGACCATGTTGCTGTAAGAGAGGTGTCAGCCTCCTAAGAGCAGCACAGAGGAGGAAACTCGGGGGCCTGAAGCACAGCGACCTCCTAAGAACAGACAAAGTAGGATGAAGCAACAAAGGCTTTTGACTGAAAGCAAATGCAGACAGAAGCATTGTTCTGGGTGCATGGGCTGTGGCCAGTGTTCCTAGGGGCAATGCTGTACACTGCAGTGGGACATGGTGCTTTTGCAGGCCTGGCCCTTCCCCTGCACAGGAGGCACGTGGTAGTACATGCTTATATTAATTCTTGCTAGTGTGTGGCTCAGTGTTTTAGATTTTTTTGTATTGCTTTCAGGGCTGATATTAATTCTTACTGCTATAAACAGCTGGTTGTTTTATAATGGCTAAAACAAGTTAGTGGAGAAAATGAGGAATTAATTAGAATTTTATTAGATCCTGGGATGTGTATTCTTGTTTCTTTTTCCACTCCATCACATAGACCTGGATAACCTTCAAAAATAATTGAATTTTTTTTTCTCTTTCTTCATATTTTTCTTCTCCATTTTCCTTTTTCATTCTCCTTTTTTGACCTCAGAAATAATTGAAAGGTATTCAGAGAAAGGCACTGTTTCCCTGAATGCAAGAGCCATTTAAGCACCAACTCTGGGCTGATGTTCTAAACGTGTTGGGCATGCAAAAATTGGTTGCTTAAGGGCCTGTGTTTGATTTTGGTTAAAAAAAAAAGGTCTGAATCTCTAATATAGTGGCACCTGTCTCATTCTCCCTACTGGCCTGGGGAGACCTGCCAATTTCAAAATCACACCAATGCAATTAGTCCTGTCATCAGCCAGTGGGACACAATAAGCCAGCCCCTGACAAGAACTGCTAGTCTTACCTGTGTGTCCTGCTACAGTTCAGCCTGTTCTGCACAAGAGAGAGAGGAAGGCCATTCCTGCAGTGCTGCCTTTGGATTTACCCTCTGGCTTACTTGGATTACTCACTCTGGTTTGCTGGCACAGAGGAAGCAAGTTACAAGATTCTGGCTCTCTGAAGAATACCACATACAAACACTGTCNTTTTTTTTTTTTTTTTTTTTTTTTTTTTGAGTGAGAGCAGATGTCTTGAATGGGCAGGTTTTGTTGTCCTTGAGAGTTTTTTGGGCCCCATAAAGCCAGAGCGGTCAATCCCTTTGAATGAGGCTGGAAGACAATGTGGGGATGGTGCAGGGGGACCTGCAATCATGCCATTTCCAGCAGAGAGGCAAGCCAGCTATGCCAGCCTGAGGTGGGATTAACTGGGTGCATTAGTTTCAGACTATATATCTTGTCTTCTGGTCAGACACAGGCAGATAATGATATTCGTAATAAGAAATTAATTTCTATTTGTCATGTTAAGGCTTCTCTGTGGATGCTCGCAAATATCTCTCTTTGACAAATGAAACTTTCCCAGTGGGTGCAAGGGGAATAAGCTCCTGAGTGCAAGGAATACATTTTGCTCTGACATTTCTGCTTGTTCCGTGAGTGACCAGACCTTCCATCTGTGGAACTTGCATTATCACTGCTATTTCCAGCAGGTGGCGGATGATAATCATGCTAGTAACCCAATCTGGGTACAAATGATGTGTTTTCCAGGCTGTTTATTCAGATATTGACTTAAATCTACACATTATCTAGTGGCTGTAAATGTTTCCGAAAGCAATAAACTAAGATTGCATAATTGGAACCCATTAGTAGTTACTCATGATAATGTGTAATTATATACTCGGGCATCAAATGTGGTATGATTTTTATTTTTAAATTCAACTTTGATTTTTTTTAATCTCCCTGGTCAGAGAAATTGCTTCTATTCCAAAAACCTCCAAATAACCATCTGGCTAATTGTGTTTCGTGGTATAAGATTATCTTTGCTCATCAATGGTGGGCTAGATCTTCTCCATGTAGTCATGCCTGGATAATTAACTGATGCTTCAAAGAATTATGTGTTAAAATATAGTGACAAACGGTGCTATATTGCCTTTCCTATGTAGCTTCTCACTGCCTGAGTGGTACTACTGACTGAAGGAGGTTTTTCAGAGTAGCAGTCCTTAATGAGGACCAGATTTTGCTCCTTTTGCTGTTCTTAGTAGTCACTCACACACATGAGTAATCCCAGTGTGTTCAATGGGAGCTATTCACCACACAGAGAGAGGGTGGCATTTGCAAGTTGACCTTCCAGCGTTGGCTTCAATGGGGTATTTGAGCAAATGGAAGACCACGGGACCTGACCCATACTAAACGCGTGACTACACGGAAAAGTCTGCTCAAGGTTTACAGAAGCATGTGGGATAGCTGTGTGCCCCTGCTTGTGAGGGAATGATGCAAACTTCACAAAGTCAATGTGAACTTCATAGCATCTGTCTTGCAGGTCTTGCTTATAGCACAAAACTGGAATGTATCTCAGAGGCAGAGAGGTGTTTTGGGGTGGATGTTCATAATATAATCCCAAAGGCTGTCCTCTGGGTGGCTACACAATACCCTGGAGTGGAAAAGAGGGAGAAGATAGGGTAGTCCCCTTAAAAGAGATACTACTGGTGCTGCCAAACTAAGGGGGGGTTTGAAATTTTGCCCTGGAGGTGGAAAGTAAGGATGGAGTCCTATTTTGTCAAATTAATTATCATAAAGGACAGAGAAGACTGCAAATGAACTGATGACTTAAAAACAAAAGAGATATGAAAATGATGATTATGACTGCTAATATGCAATGACTCGTGAAATATGGTTGTTTATATGCTTGTTTGCGTAATCATATATTTATTGTAAACAGAAATATTCAGTATTTTTAAAACACTTGCAAGTCCTATTGCTGTTCACCTTTTCTTTTTCAATATTATTTGCTGTTTTTACCTAACAGTTTCACAGAAGGTAAATGTGGAAGATATGAGAATAGATGCATACCTTTTAAACTGCAGGAAAATTCACCATATTTCATTCTTGTACATAATCACTAGGGTTTTTAGTCTTTTGTTTTTCTGGTTTTTGTTTTTTGGTTTTTAGTCTTTTTTGTTTTTCTGTAAGATCTTATTGCAGTATCTTATTACATTATAATCTTTTATGGAAAGATAAAGGGATTTGTTCTTTAATAGGAAAACAAAGTTTATAGGCTCAATTAAAGCAGATATGACCCAGAACACAATGCTTTTGCAAGTTTAACCAGAAAGTATTTCATGTTGGTAAACTTCATTGGAGTCCTGAATGTTCTGTACTTGCTGCTGGAATTACTTGGATTTTAACATAGATATATATTTTAGGAGAAAGCTAGACCAACAGACTTTTAGAAGTGATGAACAAGAATTAAAAGAGAAAAAAAATTAAAAAAGTTAAAAAACATATACCATGAAAGTTAGTTGTATTGTCTTGGCTATTGTAACAACCAGTTCTTACTGGCCTCTTTTTCCTGTAATTAAAGCCATTTTTCTTTTCCCCCTTCTGGCCTCTTCCTGGCCCTGCATTCCAGCAACAAGCAGCAAAAATGTGGGATTTTTTGAAAAGGCAACTAGTAAGAAAAACAGGTAGACATGTTTTACTTCCTGTACTCAGGGGTCACAGGGGAGATCTTTGCTTTCTTTAAGTGTAGTAACTGCAATGCAATCCCCAGTTTTCCTGATTCTGATGCATAGATCTATTTTTATCCAGTGTGTAAGTGTACCATATATGCATATGTACTGGTACATACACGGAGTTCAGTAACAGCCACTTCAGTAGTATCTGCTCTTTCCCACATTTCTCCTTCAATTAAACTTTGTCACTTCTGTATTACTGTGAAATCTGTGCTTTCTTGTCACTGTTGCTGACATTTTGCTAATTAAAGGTTTCTTCTTGTCATCATTTTCTTCCTTTTCTTCTTTTATTTAATGTAATGGCCGGAGTTTTTCTGCCAGACAAATCATACAAGCAATTTCACTACTGTTTCATCATTCCTCTGTAGCTACATCAGATGCAAACTCAGCCTGGGGACACACAGGTAATCACAGACTCAGTGTTAATTTCCTACTTGTACAGTGTATTTCTGCCATATCTCACTATGCATGGAGACTGAAGGAAGGACTGCAGCCTTTTCTTGACCAGTTGGTTGGTTCTAGGACTTCAGGAGCAAAAATACCCAGCTACTTTTGGCTGTCTTCCTGTGAGAGTTATCACTGCAAGGTCTGAATTTACCACTCAGGGAATAGGATGCAGAGGCTCTAACAAAGACTCCTTTGCTTCTCCATTCCCTTTATCAGGGATAAATGTTTATTGGGTCACCTAGTCAGCGTAGTTGTTGTATCATGAAGCATCTCTGCATGGATAGTAGCTGCCTTTAGGCTGGTACAGATATTATTAGCTAAAACTGTCTATGTCTTCCTAGAATTCAATTACAATATCTCAGTCATCAGATCATAATCTTGCTTTTTATAACAGTGATATTTCCTTAGATTTGTCTTAAATATGTTGTTCCTTCACATAAATATAGGTAGCAGCTTTGTGCTACCCTGGGGATAGAAGGTTCATATTTTGTTAGTTTCTTGCATAATGCAAAAGGAGATTAGAGATCTTCTTATATTCTGTTTCCTCCCAAGAGAAAGCTATCATGTAGATCAAGAGAGGAAATTATTTCCTTGCTTGGCACAAATGAGTCACAGAAAATGACCTTCTTTGTAGTCTAATTTAGATTCAAGAATCCTCTGAAGAGCTGATAATATAAACCCATATGGCTTGGATGAAGAAAGTTGGGATAGACATTGTCACTAACAGACTCATCCACATCTTAAAAAGCAGTATTTCACTTTGCCTAGATTTTTTTGATCAGACTGCTGCAGCTGCACACCTCATGTTGCCTGCACATGTTATGTGTAATATGCACATACATATGTGATGCTGCTCCTGAGGTTCAATGGAGAAATTGAAAAAGCCACACACTCTTTGGTTGTTTTTTATACTGTTTAACATCTTTAAAAATACATATTTATGAAAATTTTGAAACAGTGCTTGCATTTACATTGTTGGACTATGTAACATTTGGAGACAAGTTTATTACAGAGGAAGCAACAAGCTTTCAGCTGAATGTCAAGAAAACAAGATCGGACAGAAAATAAACTAGCACATTGATACACAAAAGCACTGATAAAAAGCTTCAGCAGAAAAGATCTGGTGTGAAACCAGAAGCATAGCTGGACAGCACAGACAGCTGCAAGCAACCATTTGTAGACTTCCATGTGAGGAATATTAATTTACTCCAAGTCTAAGAAGGTGCCAGCTTTTTTCCATATTTTTTCTTGCTATACACTGTTTTTTTTATTTACTAATTTTTTGTGTGTTTTGATGCTTTTAAATGTTGGTCTGTTGCAATTGTTGGTAATTGATTCTGTAGGCATCTTGGTAGCTTCTGTTATGCTTAAGTGTGGAAGTTGGTCGTGCTTCACTACATTTCACAGGAAAGGCTTTATGGGTTTATGGTTAAATTTTACTGTAGTTTTCCTGGACATATCTGTGCTCTTGGCAAAGCTAGGCCATCCCAAAAAACAGCCTGGAAGTGTAGCCATGGATAGGTATACATTCCTAAAGCTGCCCAGCATGCCACTGTGCCCTAATGACATCTTTGGACAGAGATGCTTTCTGATCAGCTTGCTTATGATAGTGGGTAAAGAATCTCCAAGTGTCATGGCTTATAGGCCTCTTATTTTTCACAATATACAAATGGGAGCCATGATAGTGTATTTTTTTTTTACCCAAGAAATGTGTTACACCACACACCCTTGTGAGACCAGTGTTAGCACAGGGAGAGGTTGCAAGCAATACCTGAGGTTAGGGTATGGGAGAAAACCAGCACCTTAGATTACAAGGTGAATTTATGCTGGATCAAATTACATTAGATTTAAGGTAGTGGGCTTTGACTGCAAATTTGGGTGCACATAAAGGGGTGGAGAATTTATATATAGCTTGATTTTTGTCAACATACAATGCCTGGTATTGTAGGTAGATATATTCTTTCATTTGCTAGGCATAAAGGATAGAAGTGCCATGACTGTCTGAAAAGAATGCAATGACAAATTGGGAAGGATAGTCTGTTCAGTATATGCTGAGAACAACCCTTACAGCAGTGAGTGCTGGAAAAAGAATTGAAAAATCGATTTTAAAAAAAAATTACTATTTTGGGGTCAACTTTCTGTAGATAAGAAAAGCTTCCAACAGGGAAACGAGGCCAGCTGAAGTCCTTATGTAGCAAAGGCAAACACAGAAGTAAAATATTTTATTCGAGATGTCCCTAATATTTAGGGCATGGAAGCAGGTTTCTCCCTGATGCTGTTGAGGAAGATTTATAAAGATCCTAAGCACAGGATACATTTACCTTTGCCTATAGCTAAACGTTATCCACTTGCTTATAGCTGTAATTCTTTGTTTGTGCCTGTGTACAGCATTGTGTGTAACACTTGCTTGCCATTTTTCTACAGTGAGATAGCCCAGTGGGCTTGCATTTATTTTGCACCAATATGTTCAAGGAATGTGCATGTGTGGTGAAGGAGCAAAAGCAACAGACTTCGTGTATTCCTTTTTATATCATACAGAGTGTTAAAACAGACATGTATACCCCAAAATTGTTTGTTTGTCACATCCAACATCTGAGAGGCATCATCAGGTTAGCTGGTCTGAGACAATGTTCTTCTTAAAACGTAAGCTCTCTGATCAGCATTCTTGTAGTTTCTGTTCAGACTGCTGCTTATGTTGCCCCTTGTCCAGCTGGAAGGTGAGACAGAAATAGGGGAATCAGAAGTATTGTGACAATTGAAATTTGGGTTATGGTGCAGGAAACATTAAAGATTATTAGGGCAGGGAGCACTGAAGGTATTATGGGGGATGTGAATGACCAGCAAGCAGAGGAGCTGAAGTGTTGCTTGTTGAAGAGAGCATTATAAAAGAAAAGATGACACATGGTGGAATGGGTATAATGAGGTTACAGAGGACATTGGGTATATTACAGCAAGGAGGAAGGAATTAAGGCATGGATGTTGGTAAATAGAAGCCTGTACTTCATAAAATCTCCTTAGAGTCCTGTGCTGTAAAAGTATTTTTATCAAATTACATATGTCACTTGTCTATGCAGACAAGGAAGAAACAGTAAGTCAGGCAGCGCCTTAAGATAACTCACTGCTTCCTTTTTTGGCTGTGAGCTTGCCAGTTTCCTTCAGTTAAGCCCATACCTGTGTGGGAAAACTCAGATGCCTCAGGCTTTCCTATAAGCTGACTTCCTCTGCTATTGTAGCTCCTTCCCAACTTTTCATTTGCTCTTCTATACTTCAACATCTCTCCTTTTTCTTTCTTTTTTTTTTCTTTTTTTTTTTTTTTTTTTTTTTTTATAATAAAGGACATTTATTATATGTTGTACCTTCCATGATTCAAGCAATGATGGATTGCTCAACTGTTCTCATTAGGCTTGCATGTACCTCTTTGGTATAGACTTCATATTGTGCTTGACTGATTTGCCTTAGGTTTTCTTGCTGTCCTTCATTACTAGCTGTTTAATATATGTATAGATTGTCCTCAGTGAGTTTGCCCTTCTCTCACTCCTGAAATTAGAGCTAGAATAGGAAAGTATTTAATTGTATTATGGGTTTTTTTTTTGTTTCCAGGCTTGAGAAAGGGTATTTTGTGGTGCATATCAGACATGCTGGACTGTGATGTTCCTGGGCTGTTCTGCATAGAGATGTTCCAAGCCTCTTTAGGGGGATTGTGACTGCACCAAAGGTAATTTGATTTTTTAGTTTTTGAGATAATGTAATCTGTAGACCTCCACTGAACTTTGTGCTCTGCTTTTGCCAGACCTTTAGGGAAGGCGTATTTCAATTACTGACTTTATAAGACTCAAAGTTTGGCACTAAACACTGACACAGGTCCTATTTCTTGCTGTTTAATGTGTAATCATGCAAGTCTGAAATCTGAATTCCCTGCTCTCCTCATGCAATCAGGTAGAGCCAGCTTTGCCGCTGATCAAATAGAGCCAGGAGACAGACTGGCCTGCTCTCAGCGCCCAAACGGGTTTGTTTATTTAATACGGGACTTCTTTTCCTCACTAATGAATGGCTTTCAACCTGGGGCATCGCTAGAGCCCTCTCTTTATGGCTGTGTGGGAAAGAGGACTTGCACATCCCTCCCTCCCTCCTTCCCTCCCTCCCTCTCTCTCTCTCTCTCTCGCCATGACGCCAACGCCTGCTCCTGGCGGCTGGTCCGGGCCGGCACTGGAGCGGGCCCACGGAGTTAGTCAGCCCTCTCGCTGCCCGCTGGGGGTCCCGGCGGGGCCGGGCTGCGGGGCCGGGCTGCGGGTCCGGTAGCGGCGGG
>VZTT01036511.1:0-25974 GCA_013400855.1 Buphagus erythrorhynchus | reverse complement strand
CCAGCCCTGCTGCAGCCTGGCTGCTGGGGCTCCTTGGGGCTGGTTAATCACAGCTGGCAGCAGGAGGGGTTTGTGCAGGGCAAAGACTGCGTTTGTGGGAACGGCAAAGCAAACAGAGTAAAGGCAGGGTGATGCTGTGCACACAGGAGCCAGCTGGCAAACCCCAGATAACAGATATCTTCCCAAGCACACGTTAGGAGCAGTGCTGTTTTCAATGGCTCCCTTGTACATGCTGTCGTCTTCCCATCCTGCTTAAAGTATTAGGGGGCTGCTGTAAAAATATTTGTTCTTTCTGAGCTCCTCTGTCTCAGTCACTCGTTCCTATCGACTGCTCCTGTGAGCGAAGCACGGCTGGAGGATATAAGTATCCCCTGTGCACTGAGAGGATGTTGAAAGGACTGGGGTCAGGGCTGACTCCTCCAGGGTGATCTCTCCTGTCTGAGGAATGGAGAGGCATCATTTGGAAAGGTATAAATTATCTAGGACAGCACATAGAATTTTACAACCTGTACTTAAATCCTTCATTATATCTTCTGCCAGCAGCAAGGCGGATTCTGCAGCCTTTTCTAAGGACACTGAGCTGAAGATTCAGATGCTTTGGAGGATGTGTTGTCTGTCCTTCCAGAAAAATCTGATTTTTTTTTTTTTTTTTTTTAGATCCCACTCTCTTCATTCTTTGCCAGTTCCTCTATTTTGAGACAGTGCTTTGTAGCAGGACAGGTTTAGCTGTGATACTTTGGCAAGAAAATTTCTTCTAAGTACTTGAAGTACACGCTTGTTCATCTCCAAAACCCAAAGCAGAACAGATGCAAACTGATCTGTAACTGGAATTCAGTCCTTGGGAAATTCAGGAAATGAGTCCACCTGAGCAGAATAGCCTTTCTAAAACAAAAACATTTCTGGATTGCCAGACTGCTGATTATTAAGAAGGAAAGTAGGGAGAGCAGCATGGGGAAGACAATGGGTTTCAGGGAAGTGGATTTCAGTCAGCTCAGGGCTGCAGTCTTGGCAAGTTGCTCTGAGTGAAGAGGAAGTTTGGGAGAGTTAAAGGTTTCTTAGAGAAGCAAATTCAATGCACAAGTAGAACTCCCTTAATGGAGAGGACAGATGGGAAACATAGTAAGAGATTACTTTAGCTAAATCACAGGGTCTTTAATGACCTGAAACTCAAAAGCAGCATAAAAATATTGGAAAGTAGGCAGAACTATTGAGAATAATTTTATCATGAACATGCAAAGAAAATTGAGAAGCCAAGGTCCAAATGAGCCACAATTGGCAAAAGACAAAAAGGGCAGCCAGAGGGGTTTCTATGAATGTGTTTGCAGCAAGAGCTGGGCCAGGGAATGAGTTAGTCTGCTGCTCAGTGGAAAGGAAAAGCTCTCAGAAGATGGAAGTGAGAAAGCAGAAGTACCAAATGACTTTTTTATTTCTTCTGTTCTTCCTGAGAGGGTCAGCTGCAGCCAGCGTGCTCTCAGAAAAGAGGGAAAGAATAGGTTTGAATGCTTAGCAGAGCCTGGAGGAATTCAGCTCCAGATAGTAAGAGAAACTGGCTTAAGTGATTTCAGTGCCATTAGTGATAATCTTTGAAAATCTGTGGAGGACAAATGAGGCTTGAGAAAACTGCAGAAAAGAAAATTTAATGGGATATCTTTCAAAAAGGGAGAAAGGGAGGAGCTGTGGGCTGGGAAGCCTGTAATGCCTAGGGAGTATTTTTCAGGAAAGTATGATAAAGATGATGAAGTTGTTTCAAAGCATGTAGAAGGCAGCAATCCTGGAAGAGGTGGAGCTGCCTCAGCAGCCTCCATCTCCATTCACATTTGGAAGACACAGTAGTGATCACAGTTTCTCTGCAGGCCACGCCAAGCTGAGACAGGTACAAGCACAGCCAAGTTCAGAACTGGGATTCAGGGGATCTGAAATAATAGAAAAGGTCTGAAAAAAGTGGGTTCCAACTTAGCAGTGCTAAGCAAAGAAGGAATGAACTGTAAAAGACCAGAAGTGGTCAGGTACCTCTTCTACAGAAGGGATAAAATAAAGTGTGAGTGGAGAGTTTGGGTTTTGCAGGAGCTTGATCACTAAATACCCTGGGATCTGCAATGGTGTCTATTTGTAGGGGGGAAAAGTAATCAGGAAATAGAAATATGGTTTCCTATAAAATATTCAAAGCATTTTGTTCCTTTTATTCAGTTCTGGTGGTGGGTGCTGTGTGTTTCATTCTCATCATCACTGTTCAGGAGGATACAGGCTGTCAGAAGAGAGGCATTAATAGAAATTTGCAGCATTGAGGGCTAGTTCAGTTTGGGGACCAGCTTCCCTGGGGAGGCTGCACCTGCAGTGAAGCAAGAGGACCCTCAGGTGATATTTCAGCTCAAGATAAGAGTGATTTATTTATTATTTTTTAAATCATTCTTTTACCTCATAGCAGAAAAGCTGAGAGATTTATTCATGCCCAGGGAGTAGTAATGGTAAGTAAAGGAAAATAGAGAATTCCAACCTAATTGGCAAAAAAGGGGCTTTTTTGGGCATGCAAGTTATCAGTAAGACACAAGCTTTTGGGCATCTCATGGAAAGGCTGTGTACCTGTACACTGCTTTTTCCTTTCTTTTTATTTTTACCCCAGGTATCCTAGCTGGATAATAATAGTAATAAAGCTCCAACTTCTCGTGACTTTCACTTGCCTGGGATCCTTGAATTGTTACAGTTGAAACATCAACAAAACCCCAAAACGTTTTTGTTGTGTTCTTTTACACCAAAGTGGAATTTTCTGATTTTATACTGTGGGTTAGTGAGAGAGATCCTTGATTTAAATACTGCTGGTTTGCATAAAATGCTAAAGCATGGTGCCTAGAAATTCCTTGGTTCCTTGTTGATTTTTCGTATCTCCTGTCTAGCTCTAAGAGTGCCTGAAGACCTATAAAAACATAAAACCTGAATAGACAGAAATTAATACCAAGTTCTTCAAAAGGGAAATGGAGAATATAAGTGGTGTCTGGGGTGACATCAACATTTGGATTCCCCTCTTTCAGTCTGAAATCAGGCTTAGGATGGAGATGAAATGGCATCCAAGAGTTTTCATGACAGGAAGAGTCTTCAGACATCAGAAGACTCTTTAATTATGGGCAGAGTGATTCATTCAGTGGTCGGCATCTGTATCTCGTTAAAGTCTGAAATCCCTCACTGTTTCTCCTTTAAATATGAAGGTATCCCTGTTTTATCTTTTTTGGCTTAGCAGAGCTATATTTTATGTCAGGTCAGTGCAGTGTACCATTTGAGCGAGCCTGAGTTATGTGCAGATTATTTAATGCTGAAAATGTTGAGCAAATGTAATTCACCTGTGCTGCTTTCTGCAGAATCTTTTCTCCTTCAGCAACCAAGCACAGCAGAAAAGCAGCTTGAAATTAAATTGGAGGGTTAATTTCAAATTATTTGGGGAATGAGAGTTATCAATGAAAATAAAATTTTTTGTGTTTATTCCTGCTGGGCCCTAACCAACAAGTGAGGATTTTCCTGCAGCAAACAATCTCAGTGAGCCCAACCCAAATCCTGCTCAAGTTGATGGAAGAAAAAAAAAATCTCCCATGGACTTCAATGGGAGCAGCCTGCTTTGAACTAGCTTTTATTGGGATGGGGAAATATGCATTCTGTCTGCAAGAGATTGACCATAAATACCTGTGCAGATGAACACAGCTGCAGCTCAGTACAGCAGGATGGATGTGCATGAGGGTCAGGCAAGATAACCACAGGTGAAAGCTTTTTTTTACACCTGCCTTTCCCCCATGCCACCAGAAAACTGCAAGGTGTATTTTGGACCAATAAAGGAGGACTTTTCAGGCTAAAAATTATAACTTTCCAGAATTTCTCAATTTTTTCCCACCGTCTTTCTGTGATTTTTTTTTTTTTAATTTTGGAAAATGGGGTGTGTGCACACATACAGAATTTTACAACCAAGTAGAAGCAAAAATGAGTTTTTTTACATTAGTCGTGCTTAGTGCAGGGGTTTTCTACTCTACTGCCTCTTTCCAAAATGCATTAAGGCTGTCAGATGTAAATTGTGGGCATCAAAGCACTTTCTGCATAGGGTTATGAGCTGGTCTAGTGCAGCTTGCTCTGAATTTTCCCAATGTGTCTAGTGCCAAGCACAAATTGCATTTTAAAAGCAGTGTTTTGTTTGGCCACCGTGTATTAATCTAACTGCATTCAGCAGCTGTGTGGTTAAATTCTAGTTTGCCAGTTGGCTTTAGGGTTTAAAAGAGAAACACAGCAGCAACAGGTTTCTCAGCCTTGCCTGTGATAAAGTGGTGCTGGAAAGAGTGGGAGAGGAGAGAGTGTGGAGATGCCTTAATTCATCAAGGGCAAGCTCTGAGCCACGCAGGCGTTTGTTGCTCTTCAGTGGTGTTATGATCTGCCCAGAAATACCAAAAAGAGGGAGACCTAGATGGAAAGTTGGGACAAAAATATATAAGGAGCTGGAAAAAGGGCTGACTGCCAAAATCTGTGGTGTTACAGTTGGCCCCCAGCTTTGCTCCTTGCTTGTCTTGGCGCTGTAGTTGTAAGACAAATATATTTGTTTTACTGTTGTTCATGAAATCTGGCTGGCTGTGGAGTGATGGTGCTGAGCAGCAGGGAGACTTCATCTCATGAGTCATCTGTGAGTGGGGAGCCAGGATGGAGGGTGATGATTTGGGTCATGCAGGCTGGGAGGTGGGGGTTTGATGCTCTCTTTCATAAGCACTTCAGCAGTAAGCAATGGCCCCAGGCTGGAGCAGCAGCTCTCTGCTGGAGTGGGGCTGTCTGCTGAAGGAGAGAATGTGGGATGAACCTGGAGCAGTTTCCTGCTGTCCCAAGGGGAGGCAGGTGGGGGGAGTAAGGAAGAATCATCAGTGGTTACAGCATCCTGATTCAGGAGATTAAGTCTCCTCGAAGCAGCAAAGAGCCAAATTCAGTGTCCAAGCCCTGTTCTTTATCAGTGTAACAGAAATCACACCAGTGCCCAGCTCGGCAGAGCACTGTGAGGATAAATCCTCTGAGGCCTCTGAAGTGCTCAGATAAATACCTATGAGAGCACAGGGAGGCATTTGTGCTTGTATGAGGGATAAGTGCTTTATTAGTAATGACCCAGAAAGGACAGAGCTACTTGCAGGTATAGTAAGCACGAGCAAGTACCTCCTGTAGTTGACAGGCTCTTGGTATAAATCATTTGTGGAATAAATGACAAAAGAGAATTCATGCTTCCTAGAGGAGAAGGGAAAAAGTCTCTGCTGAGTTTAATAAAAATGAAAATTTGGTAATGGATAATACAAGTCTAGAGAGGGTCACAGTCTGCTTGACAGGAGCTGTAAGGTCACAGATTAAGTAGGTGCCCAAGTCAGCTGCAGCAATATAAGAGGAGATTATTGAAGGAAGATGCATCCTGGGAATCTCTCCCACAGAACAGCACGATCTGGAGTAGTTGTAACCATAGTTTTGCATAGAAAAATTTGAAGTATTTATTGCAGAAAACAGCTAATTGTTGATTTGATGTCCTACGTTCTAAACAAGCAGGAGGTGTTCCAGCCTCATCCTCCTGTGACCTTTGGAAGATCCCTGTAAAACAGGGCAGGCAGAGCTTGCCCTCTGCTGTGCTTCCAGGTCCCATCTTACAGGGAGAGGGATCTCCAGCTCCCTCCCTGATGCTTCTGGCCACATGTTCCCTCTCCCTCAGCCAACAGTGTAAGTGTTCATAACTGCTGGAGAGAGCTCAACCAGCCAAAAGCTAACGTGATGAGAAAAAAAAAAAAATCACTTTTCTTTGGGTTAATTTCCTGAATTGTCTCACCACTTAGGTCATAAAGGTAGGGGTGCAGGAGAGAAGGTGGGAACATAAGGCTGGGGGCAAAGAGGGGAGTGGGAATTGGATAGCTTATAGCTCACATCACCTCAAGCTGCCATGGGACTGTCATGTCTGGGCTGTTATGGCTCTGTCTCCTTGGAATGGAAGAAGTGCATCAGGCTGGGGTGAGGTGTTCCTTTGGCCAGTGGCAGCCTGGTGCTGCTCTGTCTGGTGTTCTCCCCAGGCCTGCTGCAGAAAGGGAGCAGTGGAGGCAGCATCCTCCCCATGGTCTTCCCAAAATAAAAAAATGGGTTGGCTGGGGAGCAACAAGCATCTGTTGCTGCTCTGCAGTGGCCACAGCCTAGGAAAGGTACAGAAATGTACCTGGGCAGGTTCAGTTTGTGGAAAAGCCTGAATTTTAGCTCATTAAGCCACCGAGGCTCCAAAGGCTGTAAAGCAGAGGTCAGGAAGTGGCTGTAAATTGAGTGACTGGAAAGGAAACCCAATTAGCTGCTTGTCGTTTTTCCGGAGCTCCTGCGTGGAGGTCACGCTGCTGTTCCTCACAGCAAAAGGCCTCCAGGTTGGTGCAGTTCATCTCAATCGATGCAGGCTTGCACTCTCCTGCAGTCCTGCTCCCCAGCATTGCCTTTAACTGCAGGAAAAAAGTATTTGAAAGAAGGCTTCTGTTCTGTATGGCTGGATTTTCCCTGTTACAGTAGTTCAGACTTCTCCTGTGAGTCTGATTCCTCCTGCTCTCCAGAATTCACGGTCTTCAAGCATATAGCAACTCCTAGCAGTTATTTTCCCCACAGTGATCACTGCAGAGCCAAGTTATACATCTCATGTTGTAGAAATTTTCTTTTAAAAATACGTTACTTCAGCTCCAGTAATTAGTGTTTGTTAGTTTGGGGATTTTTTCTTCCAACAACTTTATTAGTGTCTAGAAGACTGGCCAATGTACAGAATTAAGATGGAGAGGTGTATTTAGGCTGGAGAGGTGCAGCTCTCTCCCTTTTCTGTGCAATGGTGGCTTGTTTGTACCTAGCCAAGATTTTGCTTACCCAGGAACCTCACTTCATCATGCTGCATACTCTTGCCCAGATTGCTGTTTTTCCTCACCACCCTGGACAGCTGTATGTGCCAGATGCACTCGTAGTTCTTGAGACGCAAAGCCATGACCAGGGGTGAAACTGTGCTGGGAAGATACTTGCTGGCCTGGTCATCTCACAGCTAAGCCCAGGGGTTTGGAGCTCGAGAATGAAACTTTCACTATTACCCTGAAAACAGAAACATAAAAGGAATTAATTTGGAAAGAGCTTCACAAAAAATGTTTATATGCCATCCTGCTGCCAAGACACCTTGCCAGCTGGGTGGTAGTAGCATGGGGCTTAACTTCTCTCTCTGTATGCCAACAGGATGACTTAACCTATCCTCTTTATCCCTGAACAAAAGAAAAAGCTGATGATTTGAACAGATGTTTTGCAAATTAGGAGCTGGCTCGTGGTGCAGTAGGAAAAAAATCTGGTCTTTGAACCAAGCTTTGTCATTTGCCCCTGGTGCTTCCTATCTGTGCCCCCCATCCTGTGCCTAGCCAGGTCTTTTTCCAGAGGACAGAGATCACAGATTGCCAAATGGAGAGACATTCAGGGCAGGAAAAGCTGGCAGCTTGTGCCTGATGGTGAGCAGCTCAGTTTTGCTGTCAGGAGAAGCAGCAGCACAGCCCTGGGGGTGGCAGTGGGAGAGGTGGGAGTGGTGGGAAGGCAGCAGCAGAGAGGAGGAAGGGCTGGGGATGTTTGGGACTGGAATTGCCTGGACAGGGGGTGATGTGGAAGGGTTTTGGATATGCAGTGCTGAGTGAGAATCACAGCCTGCCAAGCTGGTTGTGGTGGCTGGAATGGCTCATTCCCCAGAGGAAGCCAGGGCTCTCCTTAATCCAAAGAAATGGCAGTAATTTAGCAACATCATTTTCTGAGTACACATAGTTAGAGTGGTGCAGTCCCTTAGCATGAACACTCAAATTGGTTTAGGAGTGCCTGAGATAGATCAAATGTATTGGAACCAGCTAATTTGAGTGTCCATGCAGCAGGGTTACACCAATTTAACATCATCAATTTCAATGCCAGTAACTGCATCAGTGCAGTGTTTGCAGGCTAACAGGGACAGCAACTAGGAAATAAATGCCTGGAGAGGCATCTTTCCCTCAAAAAGTGTGAAAAGCTACTAAAATTAATAAAACCTTTGTGGTTTTATTCATAGCAGAAACTTGTGATATGATCTCAAAGGGATTTGATCCTTCTGGGGACAGAGGGGATATTGTTTTCTTAGTTTTTATGGAATGAATAGTGGAAGTGCATGATTTTCATATTTTACGCTTGTATCTCCTAAAATCTTTCAGAAACATTCTCCCAAAAATGCACATTTTGAGACACTGAGAGATAGATAAGGGTCTGCATGACAGTCAGATGTCCCAGCAAGTAGGATTATAGTCAAAAATGAAAAATTAACTCTAATTTTTCTGCACACAAGTGGCTGTCATCCCTTGAGGTTGCTGTCATGCCTTACTAAAGTTGGTTCTTTATGCAATATATTTCTTCCTACACTTGAGAGATCTCTTCCCATCCTCCCTCTGCTCTGTGGTGTTACTGTGCTTCCCCAACTACAATTAAAATGTTGACACCTGGCTTGGCTCTGCAGATTAGGATTTGATTTTCTGTAATTATATGTTATCGCTCACATTCAGTAGCAATTTTGCCTTCTGTACAGTATGATAACACTTATTAATTCAATAAAAGAAATCAATTCACAGGCAATTTCCAAATGTAACACCTTGGTAACTGAGTACTAACCAATCAGATTATGCATCTGACATTGTGCCTTGTCATTTAATCAGTAATGGGTGATTGCAAAAGCAGATATATGTCAGATGTTAATTACAAGTAACACAGTTTGGGACCATAATGTTAGCAGTGCCTGTTTTGTTATGATGCTGTGCTGAATATAGCTAATATTTGACTTGCACTTAAGTATTATTTACAGTAAATGGAACGATAAGGATATTTATTCTGTCTCTGTGTTCCGACAGATGTATTAAATTTTCTTTTTAATCAGTGAAACACTGAGTGTTAATGGACTGCCACGCAGTGCATGTGTATGTAGGATGTGGAGGTGGGTTTGTTTATAGTGAACATGCTCCATCTTATCTTTCAGTAAGTTACACAGCCTTGCTTTCCTGTGGCTTTTTTTATCTTTTTGAAGTGTTTTACTTGGCATCTGCCAATCAACTCTTTCCATCAGATTGTTGTTATATTGTAGAAAAATACATGCACCACCTCAGACCCTGCTGAGACCCTCTCCCTCCTGCCCCTTGCAGCAGGTACCAGGTGGAAAGTGTTCTCCTTCAGCCCTGGAGAGCATTAACTGTGGGCAGGTGACTGCAATCACCATTTTCAGCTGCCATTTTACCCCTTTTGCTTTCACTGTGTTTACACCTCATGTTTTCTCCCCTTCAGGCTCAAACATGGCTCAGACTGGGGCTTGTTGCCCTCCTGGGTCTGTTAATTGTGACTCACAATATTGTCTGTCCTAATTTTCAGCTGCTTGGTGGGCACTGGGTGTCACCCACTCCCCTGCTGCCACTGGTGATCAAAGACATGCAGGACCTGGCCCTTTAATTCTGTGTCTTCACTTTAAAGCCCCATTTGTTCTGTGTGATTAGGACCTATTAGTCCACTTAAATCAAGATGAGAACAGGTGAAATATGCCATTTCTGCTTAGCCAAATGTTATCACGCTGACACAACCTTCTTTGTAATTAAGTTAGAGCCAAGGCCACCAGCTATTGAACTCTACAAAGCAAATGTATAAGATGCAAGGAATCTCCAATAAAGTTGTAAACTTCAATTAGATGGCACCAGCCCAGGGTGCTGAGGTTTCATTGGATACTTAACTGATTTTATTATAACAGCAGCATTCTAAACGAGCAGCTCTGGGGCACAGTCTATTAATTTACCACTCTGCATATTCATTAAATCTTACAAACTGGCATCAGTGTTTTGGTTTTAGCAACGTACTTATTGAAAGAGGGAGGCACATTCAATGTTAGATCATTTCTGAACATTTTCTGTTCAGTAAACCACTATCCTTCAGAGTTTGCCTAAAATGAGGCAATTCATACAAGCTGGGGTAAATTTTCCCATTGAAGTGATTTGGTAATGGTTGATAAAGCAATGTGGAGGTTGTAAAACCATTTGCTGTGAAATTTCAACAGAAGTTTCTCTTCTGCCCCAAGATATCATCAGGGAGGTGAAAGGATTGCTGATGGAGATGGCATTGCATTTTTCAGCCATAGCCTGCTTTCCCCTCTCTCCATTTTACATACAGACAATGTAATGTTAATTTCTCTATTTTTTTTAATTAATCATCCTTAGAGAAGGAAAAAGTGCTCAAAATAATGTTCTTCTATGTAATCCTCTCTCTCATGATGATGAGTACTTGTTTTGGCTTCTCTTTTCATTACTGTCCCTCTGTAACTGAGTCAGTGACATTAGCAGGGCTCTGACAACTCAGATCCTGATGTGTGAATCTTGGCTTATTACTCCAGTGTGGCTTTCTTGAACTTCTAAGGAAGCAGAGTGTTTATTTTAAATGTGCATGCTAGTAATGAATCAATTTGATATTTTGCAATAACTAATGAGGAGAGCACCTAAACCTTGTAAATGGTCAGGTTTTGAATTGTCTTGTTGCACAGGAGTTTAGAAAATACCTTGTCCTTTCAAGAGGTCTTACTGTGCTAAATATGTATTTCTGTAATGAAAGATTGTTATGGTCTTAATTCTTTTATGAAAAACTATTTTATAATGAGAATTTGCATTTCTAGTTTGGATCTTCTGCAAGTTTTCTCAGTGTCCTTAAGGCAGTGAGAAAAGGTTTCTTATTCTTTTATAGCTGGGCCTGGGGAGCAAAGTATGACCTTGGTGTTTCCTGGCAGAGTGTAACTGATAGATAAATTGATACTGGAAATAATGTGGAACCACTGAAATTAGGTCAAGCTGCTGGTTTGTCTGTGATACGAGAGACTTCTATTTATCCTTTTAAAAAGGATTTATAATGGGATTCTCTGCATGTTTGTGCATATTGAAGGAGAAGCAGATCATGGGCTGCAGGGTTTGATCAAGCTGGGACAGAGCAGTGATTTTTTAAAGGCAATGCTGGCAGAAGCAGTGAAAATTTTATGAATGCACAAGTAACCTCATGTCACACAGGGATTATTCCTTTAATGTATTTATGCCTTTATCAAGGATGGGATGGCTTTGTTGCCTAGCTATATAGCATTAACTTGCTACTATCTGAGAAATAATACCCATTAGTAAGTTCTGACTTAGGTATTTATTTCCCATGTTCCTTATCTGGTATAAGTTGATATAAATCCTTCTCTTGACAAATCAGAACATGGATGAGTTTCCTCTGGCAAAAACTGATACTGCAGCTCGTCCTTTAGCTCTCAGGCCTCTCGGGTTTAGCATCAGTGGTTTGACCTCCTCCCATTCTGAGGACACCCTGAGCACTGCTATCTGTGGAGATGCATGATGACAGAGCAATCATACTTGGTGCTGAGGATTACAGTGCTTTTGGCAGTCACAGATAAACTCAGCCTCACAAGATGAGAATAATGACATTATGTAGAACTGGTTTCTATTTAGGGGAAAAAAAAAAAAAGGGAGGGAGGGTGATAGTGGAGATGAATGTGTCTGATACCAGAGCTGGGGTAGAAGTTGACTGTGCTGTGTCTGCCAGCCCCTGTGCTGTCCTGGCTGCTGGACAGACACCTTGTGTTTTGCTGGATAAGCAGATGTCCTGGAGAATTAGGGATTGCTGTCACAGGCCTGATGGCAGGAGTCCAATCTGCTCTTTGACATGGAGGCTTTGCCTCTATTATCTCTCCATATGTGTGTTTTCCTGCCCAGGGATTTCATGGAAATGAGTGCTAGGCACTGGGATGAGTGAGCCTCCTCAAGGTCACTTTGCTCTGTGGGCAGGTACTGCCCCTCACAGCTGGGCACCAAGCCTTCATGAAGCTGTGCTGGAAAACACAGGATCACAGAGCTGAGGGTCTTCACCCAGCAGGACCTAGACATGTCAGTGAAACTGGAGCTCACAGGCATTTAAAAAGCACTTTTAAGTACTTGTATTCTTCCCCTATATTTAAATTCCATTGCCACAATTTTATGTCAGAAGTCTCATGGCCACCAGGAATGTTCACTGAGTTTGGGAGCAGTCTCTCCTGTGTTGTTTGTACTGATCTAACACATACAACCAGTTAAAAAGCAAGTAAAGTTTTGACCTGTAGCAAGCTCTTCGTTTCAACAAAGAGCATTTCAAGACTTCAACATTCTCAGGTAGATTTGCAAGGATACAATATAGATCTTAAAATGCATGGTTGATTTAGTTTAAGCTGTGATAGTAAAGACGGATAAAAACAGAAATAAGTTCTCACTTCCAAGGTCATTATTTCTCAGTTCTAGGTCATTTGATTTATTTGCCAGCATATTGCAGGCTCTGAGAGCTGAGTAGATGCTTATCCATGGTAACAGTTTTACTTTACCCTACTCAGTTTTGCTACTGATTGGGAGAGTAATACCTGGCTTTCAACGACGATGGAGTGACACAGGGATACTTAATGGCAAAGCTGGAATCTCTGCTTTTAGTTGAAGCACAAGGTTTGCCAAAGAACAGTGTAGATTTTTACTATGCTAGTTGGAACTGGCTCTTTATCACCTGGTTTTCCTTTGGGAAATCAGAAATCCATGATAGCACCAAAGGACTTCATTTTAAGGCAGTGACTGTGTAGGTCTCTTGAGCAGATGGAAGAAACTTGGATTGAATTAAAACCATATTGTGAAAGGTGATCATTGTACTCCTCTCTGTGTTTTCTGAATTTACTTAGGAGGATATTTAGGAGAAGAGGGAAGGGATTTAAAATACCAAGTTGCCATCCTGGGAGTATAATCCCTGGGGTACTTTTTTTTTTAGGGGAATTATACTGTAGAATTCAACAAATAATTAAAATTAATCCTCAGAATGCTGACCATCACACAGCTATTCCTGTCTCCTGCCTTTCTGCCAGCACTTCTTCCCTTTCACTGCCCCTCCCATCTGTCCCTGCTTGGGTCCCACTTCACAGTGAGGTTTTTGGGGCTCTTGGCCAGCGTGTGAGCCTGGTGGTCTGTGTGCAGCTGTAGTTAATCCCAAAAGCAAGTTCCAGGTTGCTGTTCTCATCAGACTCAAGGGGAGAAAGCCGTGGTGGGAAGATGGAGAGGGCTCAGCATTCCCACGCACGACAGCAGCGCTGCGGTTTCCAGGCTCCGTGGGGAGGGAAGGGAAGGAGGGTCCTGGCTTAGGGGGAGGTTTAGCAGCAAATTTAAATCACTTCAGCTCTGCTCAGGGCTGCAGCTAAAACTTCCAGAAGTTAGAAATTCATGTGACCAATCTGAGAGACTCCCCTGCCAAATGATGTGATGAAAACCAGAGCAGATGATGTGAAGGCTCCTTACAGATGTCCCTTGGACAGCCACCACTGCTCCTGGATTGATCTTAAGGAATTCAAGAGCCTCTGCAGTGGCTGAGCAGGGCTGTGTGCCTTTCACAGCACCACGAGCTGCTTACATGCTTTATGTTCCATGGTACATCAGCAGCAAAGCAGCCCGGGTACAAAGCCTGTGTGAAAACTGATCCTCGGTGAAATGGGAATTTACAAATGTGGTGTGTTCCTCTCAAAAATAAAATTGAGCATTACCCATATTACTATTAAAGTATAAAGCTTTAATTATGCCCTAAATCCACTTCTTTAGCTGGGGGGCTCACATGATTAGCAGCAAGGAAAAAAAAACCAGCATCTGGAGAGGCTGTGTGGTGCCATGTTTTCCCATATGTGAAATTTTATACAGTACAAATTATTAAACACCAAACCTCCGGAGAAAGATTGTAATGAAAAATTTAGCACTCCCCCATCAGGCTGCAACTAATTTGCCTTCTGACTAGATCTGAAAGAACAGAGGGCTGTGCTGGTGGTAACCCTTGATGAGTAGCTGGCAAGAGGAAACAAGCAGTATTATAATGCAGTGCAACGGGAGCTGTGGTGTGATGCTTCTATGGACAGCCTCTCTGAGACACATTTAATGTAAACATAAAGAAAAATTAAATCACTGCTTCCAACAATTTCTGTGGGAGCATATCCTCTTTTCTTCTATTTTGATTTTGGCCTCAAGCTCCCAATTTTCATCTTACAGCACTTCTTTGTAACAGAGATGTGCAGGAGAGAGGAGACCTGGACCAGGTGTTCTCTGGCTCACGTGTTGGGGCATCCTGTCTTGTTCATTCACCTTCCCCTGCCCTTCTGCTGCTCCCACCTGAAACCTCCAGCCCTGCACACTCAGGGGCTTCAGATGTGAGAGCAGGAGGAGCTGCTCACTGCTGTCAGAGACTGTTCCCCAGGAGATAGTGATGTTTTTATAGAAATAGGCAGCTAATGGTGGACTGTCTCTCTACCTGCTTTACATTTTTGTTTGTGGAAGAACATTAGTTAGCATTTTCTTTAAAACGGTTCATGGATAATTTCCCTTTTTTTCCAATCTCTTCCTCCTCACCCCCCCTTTTTTTTTTTTAATTTTAAGTTTGTCCCTGCAGAATTCTGAAGGCATGTAACTTGACAGGTCAAGCCAAAAGGATGCTGAAGGTAGCCTGATGTGACCGGAGGCACCCACGGTGTGCTTCCCTGTGATTAACCATTGTTACACTCTGCTAGGTGCTTATTACAATTAAATTCTTCCTTCCCAGAGCAGCCTGTGTCATCCTGATTGGCAGGGGGGAGAGCTGACAATGTTGCAGCAAAACATTAGATTCTCCATGAGCACCTGCTTTTTTCTGGCCAGTTTTTTCCACATTTCTTGCTAACAAAGGAAAGGCCCCATGTGACCCCAGGGGCAGTTTATATGTGTTGTTACAGCTGGAACATGATTTTAACTGCAGGGAAGTAACCTTGTCATGTGCAGTGTGTCCTCTGGCTCAGAAAGCCTCCGAATCCCTAATTTCCTTAAAGAATTTACCCCACCATCCCTAAGTTCATACTTGCCCCTAAAAGCCAGGGATCCATTTTGCCTGGATACTTCAGAAGGAAAGGGCTGTAGGCACAAAAATCCTTCTCCTGACCGAGTCAATGCAAAATCCAGATTTTACAGTCTAAGTCCAAGAAAACTCAGCATTGGCAGATTGCTCCTGGCCCCTGCCTGGCAGGGTGTTGATTAATAATTTGAACCTGCAAATCCTTTTTCAACTTCTGTGAAATCTAAATTGTCCATCTGAGGCTTGCTTCTTTCAAAACAATTCTACTGTGATTTTCACTGCCAGCATAATTCTTTGTAAAATAGATAACCCTGTCAGTGGCAAAGCTGTGCTGCACACCTGGAAGGCAGCACAGCTGCCTGGCTGCTGGCAGACGAATGTGGAGAGCTGAGGAGAGCAGAGTGGAAAACTGAATTCAGTTCAGAAATACCCAGCTACATTCTGCTTCATTTGCACTGTACCATACATGTTTGTCTGTTTCACAAGTTTTAAATTTTTTTTGTTAGGGCTGAAATTTTGGGGATAGAACAGCGGAGATTGGAATCTCAATGCCTTTAGGAGTCGAGTTGTGGTTAGAAAATCTCAGTTTTGGGATTTGCCAGAAAATAATGGTGCAGCCACTTGCTCAAGCAAGTCATTGTTTGAGGCTGCTCCTGCCACTGCCTTCTCCCTGGGGCAGAAGGAGGTGGTTTAAGGGGATGAAACAACAGAGGTTTGTGTGAGATGAGTTACAGGCTTTTGCACAGGTGGCCTGGGAGGTGGGAGTGTGCTGGTCCTGCTGGGTGGATGATTTTTAGGAGGGACAGCACCAAGCTTTGACAAATGTGTTATAGTTTGTGAACTTAATGGTGTTATGAGATGCTTTCATGTTTTCTGCTTAGCTATTCTGTTTCCATTTTGGCTCCCTTTTTATGGCTTTGGTAAAATGATATGATTTTATTCTTGCATCAGTGCAAATCCATAGTAATTCTATTAATGCAAGAAAAAACAACACCTGGTTTTAGAAACCGTGAGAAAAGCAATTGCCGTGGTGTTTTTGAAAAAGGACCTTGTTTGCCCAGTAATTCAATATTGCTCTATCATCTCAATAATGAGAGTTCAGCTCATAATGGGAGCACATTACAAAAAAGGCCATACAATTTAAACGTGTTGTAAATCCAACTAATAAGTATAAATTCATTTTTAATGGGAAAAATGCATAAAACTAGTCTTTTACCATATGTTTCAACTCTACCAGAAACCTTACTTGAATGGTATTTCAATGTGCTTTACCTATTGTGCTGCAAACTTTTTCAGGCTCTGTCAAGTTGTACTAAAGCTTTTAAAATACAGATGGTGGTAAAATCCCCAGTGGAAAACAGACTTCTATTTCAAACTTCAGTACTGTTTTTTTCTCTTCTAGTTCATAGCAGATTTTGACAGATCAGAAGAAATATTCACAGCTTGATGCAGCTGGATTCTTCTTTGGCATGAGCAGAAACATCTGGCCCCAAAACAGCACATTTTACCAAAGGGCCAAAATACATGCACATGCATCTGTTGTGCTAATATATTTTCCTGTGAACTCAGATGTTAATTGCTTTGTTTTGCTGAGACAACAGTGTGGGTTCAGTGAATAAGATTGTTTCCTTTAGCAGGTAATACTGTTTTAAATAGAAAACTGCCAGGTACAGTGTGAGCAGCAGTAAGATGCAAAATGTTTTGAGCAAGGATATTTACACTGCAGTGGTATCTAGACATGTATTGTTATAAAGAATTTGCATGTCGACTGAGACAACTATTAGCACAAAAGCTCCATGTGAGACCAGTTTCACATCTCCAGAAGAAATGTTCAATCTCTGCATCAATATTTTAGAGGCTTTGGCCATCCCCGCTTGCTACTTCTATTGTTCTCTTTCTTCTCATCTGCAGGCAGCAACAAAGGAACAATAAAATCTGGATAATTACCTGGTTATTTAGCTCTACCCATAGAGGCTTCATGAGCTTTGTTATTTTGAGCTTTGTTCCTTCTCCTACACTTGCTCTTTCAGGAAGAGCTGCAGTTCAGAGAAGTCCTTTTCCTGACTCCTGGTCTCTGGATTGAGCTTTCAGTTTTGTTCCCCCTGGTTCTGGGCCCCACTGCTGCTTATAGAGATCCCATGGTGTGACAGACCTTGGTCATTCCCCAGATCTGTATCCAAGGTACTTGGCAGCCTCCTGCCTTGGGCAGCACTCAGACACAGATCTTTGTGCCACAGTAAAACCTCACTGAGCCGTGTATCAAGAGCAGTCCTGAATCCCACCAAATCTTCCATATAGCATAGGCCATGCTCCCTTATCCCTTTTCCATAAAACCTGCCTTATTTAGTGGCTTCATTCTTTCATGCTGTAACTCTGTCTCTTTTTGCTAAAATACTTCATGTGGAAGTGTAGGGTTTCCATGTAATATCCAAGAAAGCAGCAATTCCTTTTTTTGCTTTCTCAGCAAGCCCTACTCTATTAACATTATGCTTTCATTCTAAGAAATATTTGCTTACATGTCACCCAGGGAGAATGATCTTGTGGTTAAGATGCAAGATGGTTGCTGTTAAAAGCTGCAGTGCTTTTAGCCATCCTGTTTTCTTTGTAGTTGTAGTCCCAGCCTTATTCCAGGTTCATTGCTTGATGTTCCCAAAGTCATCTGGTCTTTTCATCCCTTCCGAGAAGGGATGATAGTACCACCCACTGCACATCCTTGCTATTTAAATTTGATGGGTATTTGCAGAGTATTTGGAGATGCTCTCAGGAAGCATTAGTAGGATCATTAATAAATGCATCTTGCTATTGCAGCATCCTCTAAGGTGCTGTGTATATAACTCTAGACTTTCCCACTGAACAAGTAGAGAAAGCAGATGCTTATTACTGTTTAAAATACCTTTCTGCACCAAATGTGACAAGGAAGATGAGCATTTCCTGAAGCTAAGACCATCCTTATGGGAAGGACTGCAGCAGCCTCAATTAACTGGGCTGTTACTTTAATTTCGTTTTAGAAGCTTCTTGTTCCAGTTCAAGTTAAACTGATTGATAACTTAATTAACCTGAACAAAATGAAGTTTTGGCTTAAAACTTGACAATGCTTTAAATCAACTTCAAATTGGGCTTTGAGTTGAACTAGTGGACTTGTTTATTTTGGGCTTTGGCAAGTCTTTGTGCCCTCTGAGAAACAGTGCAGGTGCAATGGCTCACATTTCTCTGCCTTAGGCAGGCTTCCCCTCCTCTGGACCCAGCTCATCCCCAGGCACAGGCTGACCCCTTTCTGGAAGGCACCAATTACATTTTTCTCTCCAGAATCAGTGAGGAGAGGCAGTCTAAACTCACAGGGAGCAATTCAGGCCAGCTGGATAACCCTCAGTGTCTGCCTGATGTCTACCTCTGCAGTTTGCCCTTTCAGCTGTATCAAAGCCACAGAGTGTCAGCCAGTCCTTTTGTGACTGAGAAATGGTAAAAAACACTGTTTTAGGGAGTGTGTAGCCAGTGCCAAGCCACTTCTGTGCTGCACATCATGAGAGTACACTCAGGGCCAGCAACAAGAATTTTTCTCTACCATTAAACTACTGGAATCTGTGGGAAGAGCTTTTGGTGGTAGCTTTAGTTCCTTGCATGTTTGGGTAGTGCCCTGTGTCCTTTGATGGTAGCAAGTACCAGCCAGTATTTCAAGGAGCTCTGGGCTCAGCCTGGCAGCAGTGCTGCCTTCTAAAGAGCTGCTTCCCTTCCTCAGCTGTGAACATTAATCTCAAAGTGATCATTAGCTAAAATAATTGTCACCCCTTTTTAGTTACTCGAGATTGAAAATTACCAAAGGGTTTCACCTTAGTTGCTTAGCCTCTAATTATTCTTAGATTTTTGTTTTCTTCAGGATGTCGACCAGCAAACAGGATGTCCCCTGGGCATTTAGAGGAAATTGCTTCTGTGCTTCCTTGAGGAGCTGGCTGTGCTTGCTTTAGTGGTTTCAACACTCTTCTCAAATCAGAAAACTTGCCCTGGTGGTGCAGGAGCTCATGGCCTTACTGGAGTTTCCTTGACAACTCCAATGTCGTGACTGATCACAATGGATGATCACAACCAGACACACAGTGATGTTTTGAGTTGCCTCTGCTTCAAGTCCAGACCTGCAGAAGTGTGAGGTTTGCTCTGATGTTTGCCAGAGGTGGCTTGGTTCATCTGCTAGTGCAGGGAGCCTGGAGAAGATGGCTCTGGCTCTTGTTGAGCTGAAGCAGCTGTGGTGAGCTTTGCAGTGCCTGTGGGACAAAGACCCCTGCCAGGGAAAGGACAGATCCCAAAACCTAGGCAGAGTTCAAGGAGGGCCTTTGTAGAGTTTGCATTAGTAATAAAAGCAAATTGTAGGTCTGGCTTGAACAAGGTAGGAGCTGGAATAAAACTGCTCGTGGTTTGTGCATGGGAATTGTCTCTGCTCTGCTAAATTCCCACTGTGCCAGGCAGCCAGCAGTTCCTTCCACGTTGCAGTGGTGGTTCTCTTCTTGCCTGCAATGCCAGCAGTTCCCCAGCTGCTGTGGGGCTGGAGCCTTGCTCCTGGGTTTTAGGGGATGTCAACCATCAAAGGGACATGCCTGCACGCTGCTCTGCAGGCTGGCTGAGCACACAATATCAGCCAGACCCTGGCCACGTGGGAGACTCTCTCCTCTGATTTCAACTGTGCCACTGTAGCTTAATCTCACCCCAGTGCTGGGCAAGAAAGCTGTTTTGGGGTCCATTTCTCCTCCATGGGAATTGCCTGCCCCAGGCTGTCCTGCTGGGGGTGGGGACCAGCACGCCTGGGGCTCTGCTCAGCACTCTGATCTTTGACAGCAGTTTCTGCAAAATTCATTATTCCCTAGGCAGCCTTTGCGTTTATTTATTTACTTTGTTTCTTTTCTTTCTTCACTTCTGTTTATTAGTTGCACGTGTGGCTTTATCTGGATAAAAATGCATGCAATTTATTCATGCCTACAGTAGCATATGTTTTTTATATTGGGTTTATAGGGATGGTACTGATTCCTGAATTAATTTGAACAGCAAATTGTTGTTGTATCTGCACACAGTATGTCTTTTCTTTTTTTAACATGTATTATATGACACACATCTGGTGGTGTTTTAATTGTGTTATTGTGGTGCCTCAGAGTCCTAGCAATGAATTTGAAACCCAACTGTACTAAGCACAGCTTTTTCACATGGGACACTTGGAGGGGCTGAGCGAATTGTTGAGCAAGAATGTGGGTGTGTTTGCCTTGAATCATGGACAAGAACCCAAAGGGGTTTGCAGGCTGCCTTCACTGTCAGGCAGCATCAGGGGCAGCTTTTGTGCCCAGCTCTAGGTAAGGAGAGACCTGCAGTGCCTCACACCTGCAGAGCTGCTAGCAATTTTTACTTTTTTTAATGATGGTTCAATTGGTCTCTGTGATCCCCATAAGAAGGACTTGGAGCAATTCAGGACAGCTCTCCAAGTTTGCCCCACGGGTCAGGCTGTACCCACCATGAGCTGTCAGCTCAGTACAGCTGTGCCCTGCTGGTGCTCTGGGGAGGCTGAAGACCTTCCTAAGCCAATCCTGTCAATGCTGTATCCAAGAGAAAGTGGCCTCTATTCCCTTGCTGAGGGGTTGGATAATTCCCTCTGGGTGTAGCATTATGCAGGAAGACCATAAGGACACACTAGTCCAGTGTCACCTCCCAGCTTTTCCAACAGGCTCTGTTTGGCAGCACAGCCTCTCTTCTGCAGGAGCTGCAGGCAGCTGCTCTCATTCCTCATAACCATAGTGCAGCTTTGAGATATGTTTTTTTTATCCTGAGCTGTGTTTTTCACAGAATTCAAGCTGCTGCCTAAAGCTGCCTTCCCCTCCTCTTCCTTATTTATTCTAAAAAGGGATCATTAGCATCTATGAATTTTATCTGCAGTGGTTTTGATAACATTTTTTCTCAGATATTGATGGGACTATTGAATAGCTGCAAACCTTGTTTAAATCTTTTTACCTTCTGGAGCAAACATTAATGTTTATTTATTGACACTACTTTCTGAGAACTCAGCTGATATGGTCTCCACTTAAAATATGCTTTATTGATATTTATATAGTACTAACTTTTATCAGAATGTCTTGCAGTACGAGTGCATCTAGAATCCTAAATGTATCACATTTATCCAGTTTCCTTTTCAGCCAAACTTATTGAAGAAATGAAACCAAGCTTATTCAAGACTAATTTTCCAGAAGACCTTGTTGAAATAATTTAATTGAGTCAATTTACTCCAGTTCTGGTTTTCTTTTCTTCTGCTGCTCAAGCCTGGTATCACAGCACTGTGCCTATAGCAGCCCAGCCAGGCTCTTCTGAAATATGTCTCCAGTACTTGTCTTTTGTCTGTTTTCTCAGTGGCTATTCCAAGATCAGCTGAAACATCTGTGTGATGTGATGTGATCTCCCATTCTAGAGCTGGTGCAGCAGGTCTGGACTTTGTTCTTGGCAAATGTTGTCTTCCTTTAGCTGTCAGAAGGCTGGGGAATGTGTGTTTTCTTCCCAAGGTTGAGGCTGAACTGCACTGAATGCTTTGCCTGTCTGACATAATTAGTAATAAGTTTACCTTGCTTTTTGGGATCTTGTTTTACTAAAATCACTTTTGAAGGCTATCATCAGCTTTCATATTGAAATCAAAACCCTTGGTTTTGTGGAGTAGCATTACCAGAAGAGAACTACTGAAATATACAGAGATATTTTTCTTGGTGGAATTTCCGAATATATTTTGAAACATCTCCTGCAGCTTTGGACAACTTAATATGTATATTAAATCTACTTTTGCTTTGAACATCACCGCTGTTGATATTAGCCTTTAATAGATGGTATCTGTATGCATAGATGGCAGCAATGTTAAAGCTGTCAATTCTGATTGCCTCCTACATGGTGTTTAAAAGCATCGTGTAAGCTCAGCCTAATTTAGTCCATTGGCTCCATCTGAACACAGCTCTCTCCTTGCTAAGTGGATGCTCAGTCAATCATCCCTCTGTCCTGCTTGGAGCTACTTCCCTTACAGTGATCCTTTTGCTATGGTCCACTGTAGCAGATTGGAAACACTTGATGCATCTGCTCTAAGAGTTCTGAGCTCATCTTCAGTGTATCCATTTCTTTCCCATTACCAAAAAAAACCCGTGCCAAATCAATTTTCTATTTGATGCATATTGGGTGGCATTTTATAACCAAGAGTCACGGGTCCAAATCATCTTTATGTGAAACTTGAAGCTACAAATCTTATTTTCAAGAGGCACAGAGACTTTCAGCTCTAAAAGCTCAGGGGCTTTCAGTTCTCTCATGGGCTATTTATTGGATGCTACTCCTTGAGTCCTGTCACCTCACTGTGATCTTCAGCACAGGCTCCAGAGGAGCTCCTGTTCTGCTGCCTACAGCTCCTCCTTCACTGATTTGGTGACTGCAGGGCTGTTTTCTCTCACATGTTCTCACTCCTCTCTCTGGCTGCAGTTGCTGCTGTGCAGCAGCTTTTTCCCCTTCCTGACTGTGTAATTCCAGAGGTGCTGCCACCATTGCTGCTGGCCTGGCTTTGGCCAGCAGTGGGTCCCTCTTGGAGCCAGCTGGCATTGTCTCCACTGGGCAGCTTCTCACAGGAGACACCCTGCCACCACGACTGCCACACAAACCCCATACGTGCCCCTCTGCAGCCATCTGGGTGCCCTGCTGTGGAAGGCAGGTTTAGTTCAGGGGGTGCGGTGGAGGCTGGGGGTGCGGTGGAGGCAGGGGGTGCTGTTGAGGCCGGGGGTGCTGTTGAGGCTGGGGGTGCTGTTGAGGATGAGGATGCTGTTCAGGATGAGGATGCTGTTGAGGCCGGGGGTGCTGTTGANTGCTGTTGAGGCTGAGGGTGCTGTTGAGGCCGGGGATGCTGTTGAGGCTGGGGGTGCTGTTGAGGCTGGGGGTGCTGTTGAGGATGAGGATGCTGTTGAGGCTGAGGATGCTGTTGAGGCTGGGGATGCTGTTGAGGCTGAGGATGCTGTTGAGGCAGGGGGTGCTGTTCAGGCTGGGGGTGCTGTTCAGGCTGGGGGTGCTGTTCAGGCTGGGGGTGCTGTTCAGGCTGAGGATGCTGTTGAGGATGAGGATGCTGTTGAGGCAGGGGGTGCTGTTCAGGCTGGGGGTGCTGTTTCCCCTCAGCAGTCCCAGTCCTGCTCAGCACACGCTGTAACCTCAGCAGGTCTGCACTGACACAGTTTATCACTGACGGATGTCAAACCCAGATTGTCCCAGCTGTCTGCTGCCATCTGCCAAGTGCGGCTGGGGGCATGCACAGTGCAGTTTGCTATGCAGGCCTGATGGCAGCTGTAAATTCGAGCAGTTTTGCCTGCTTAAGCACCAGCTTTTTTTCCAAAATAAGCATTAGCTCTTGCATGGCAGCGAGGCTCCTGATCCTGAGAGTGCTGGCCATGGTGGGGAAGCAGTGCTGGCTCTGCTGGGGCCACCTGCCAGCCCAGAAGCTGTGAAAAATCATTGCAGCAGTTCCAGAGCTGCAGAAAAGCCAGCCCACTGCTCCATACGGCCTCTGTGTGCTGGGCACTGGGGAGGAAGGCTTCTCCCAGGGCACTGGCCTCTCTTCAGATGGCACCTGGCAAGAGCCATGGGGTCAGACAGCTCCTCCCTGGTTAGAAGTGGCACCAGATCTGCAGAAGTGTTTCCTGGAGAGCTGGAGCTGAGCTCATTGCAGGACACTGCCCTGGCTAATCACAGCTCCAGACAGGAGTTCTTCCAAAAACTGCAAAGCAGCTTGGGTTTCATTTGCTCTTAGAAACAGAAGGTGACCCTTATATCTGGTTGCAAGCATTAAGATGTAAAGTTAGGTTGTTGGTGAGTAGCTAATGTTGCTCAAGTAGCTGAGAAGCTATCAGTGGCTTTTGAATATTTTGGTTTTTCACTGATAATACTTTTTATTACAGGAAGTTGTTGTGCTTGGCTTGCTTTAGCAGCTGACTCAATCTAAGCACAGAAATCCTTTGCTATCATCAATTCAAATTCTCTGCATCCCAGGGAGAGGTAGAAACAAGCCACTGTGTTACAGACTGCTTGACTGCAGCACAGGTGATTGATGTAAATTAGCCAAAAGAAACTGGTAAATCAGGATTAGGGAACCAGTAGTCTGCATGGCAGGTAAATGTGCAAACACTAACCTTCAAAACATCATGAAACTGAGTGACTGCTAAAAAAAAAGACAATTTTCCTTCAGTATCATAACACCGCTGCTGTTTGCTTCTTCATCACAGTAAGTAAAAACGGACATGTCATACTTAAAATGAGTTGTGGCCAAGATAGCCCATCACAGTATCCACAGCAGCACCACCCAATTAGAAAAACTACTCTAATCCATCCTGATGCTACTGTCATTTTTTAAAATGAGCCCTACTTCAATCATAAAATACTCAGACCATAACATTGCTTTCTATGCCATATGTCCTTATTTAGAGGGGAGAAAAAATGATTGCACCCTTAATTCAAAGGAAACGTTTCCCTCTGAGCCAGAACTCAATAAAATGTATCAAAAAAAATTGTGGAAAAGGGCAAGCAAAGAAAATCAAATTGTAGCGTGTGAAACGATTTAAGGAGGGACCTGGGGAATACATAATCTCCAAACTGCCAAGTTAGAGCAAGTATAAAATATACAAACAAGCCTGATATTTTTCCCAGTTGATCTCATTATGAGGTATGCTTGGGATAGATAAATTTTGTTAGAATGCATTAAGGCTGGATTTTCAAGGAAACAAATCAGAAGTAATGTGTTTAGCTGATTCCACCTTGTTTTGATACGTGGGTCTTTTCAGGTTTAAAGAAGTACATTTTTAAAGCCAAATGGTTTGTTTTGTTTCAAACATTAAAACCAGAGGCAACTGGGTGACTTTCTTCCCCCCTTCTTCTGGAAAACAGACGTTTATAATTTTGGTGTGGTCTTTAATCATTGGGGTAAAGCTCTGTGCACTATGTTTCATTGCCACTTATTGTTGCCTGCCTAAAATACACTGAGTTAGCTTGATTGCAATCCCTTAACAGACTGTTTCATCCACAAATAGTACTTTTTCCAAGTCTCCAATATATTTTAATTAAATTGCCCATTTGTATTTATTAAGGCAGTTTACTGTCTCCTTCTGCAGAAAGCTGCCATACTGATAGTCTACCAGAGAAACATGAGCTTATCTGGGACTTGATAATAAAATGCAAGCATTTGTTAGCAAAAAAGTCTCCCAAAATATTGTTTAAGCATACTTTTCACCCTTTTTTGGGAAGGAGACAGGCCATACAATTATTTTTGATAAGTTTTTGGAACAGTTGGTGTTATCAATTCTTGTAGCCATAGGAAATCATGATCTTTGTTAGAATGAAATGTTACCTGCAGGAAATTTTTCTTCAGCCCTGTAGAAAGAGTTGAAAAAGTGTCCTTTGGCAGAGCTGATGATAAAGTCATTACCTGCTGATGAGATGTAAAGTGGTGTTCAGCAGCATTAGTTTAGATAGATGAGCATGATAAGGTCGATTCCTCCCTGTCTCTGGTGATCTGAAAGCTTGGACCTAAACTCTGGGACTTGGATGCCTCTCAGCACTACCCACTTATCTCCAACTGGCTCCTGCCAAAATAGATTTACCATGAAGTCAGTAACATGGAAATCCAGAGGCTGTGTTTGGTCTGTCCTCTCTCTCATGACAAATGAAAGTGGGTCTTTCAGAGCTTTAAGAGGGAATTAAACTTTCTTCTCAAAGTTAATGTGTTCCTGAAAGGAGGTAACTTGGCTCAGTGCTGTGTGGAGCTCTTTGCCCTTCTGATGTGGAAGGGCAGCTTTGTTTCCATGGACCATTCCTGGCTCCAGAACGCAGCACAAAGTGAGTGGGTGCCATTCCTGCTGGTGCCTGTCCACTGGCAGAGGTGACAGGATTAGTGGATTAATAGACCCATCTGAGCCACCAGAACAGGCATCTCTGAGATTAATAGCTTAATTATGTCTCGTCCTGAGGCTTCTGCTTTCTGTCTTTCCTTCAGAACTTTGCAGAGAGGTTGCTGGGAATTTTTTT
>VZTT01036509.1:0-12101 GCA_013400855.1 Buphagus erythrorhynchus | reverse complement strand
AGTTGAGTGGCTTCCTGTTGTTCTGTGTGGAGAACTGGCTGAAAGGCAGGGCTCAACGTGTTGTAGGGAATGGGGCTACATCTGTCTCATGAATGGTCATGAAAGATGTTCCTCAGGATTCAATTCTAGGGCCAGGTTTTTTAAATGTATTCATTGATGTGTTGGATGCAAGAGTTGAATTCACCATGATCAATTTTGCTGATGATACCGAAATAGGAGGTGCTGCTGATTTTCTTGAAGGCCGGGAGGCCTTGAGGAGGGCTCTAGCTAGATTGGAACACTGGGTTATAAACAAGTTGAAATGCTGGATTCTGTTGTTACAATGGTTAAGTAGCAGCCTCCTCTAGCAGCCTCATGGAGCNCTGGGAGAGGAGTGGATGGAGAGTAGCTCTGCAGAAAGGGATCTGGGGGTGCTGGTTGGCAGCAGCTCAATATATGTCAAGGGTGTGCTGTGGCATTCCCATTCTGGAGTCATAACCACAAACACAGTCATAACCAGCCAGTAAAAAGAGCTGTTTATCCTGCTGTATTTAACACTGCTTCAGGCTCCTCTTGACTCATGCATGTGTTTCTGAACCTCGCAATTTAAGAAGGGTTTGAAGGTACTTGAATGAGTCCAGAAAAGAGAACAAAGCTGGTAAAAGGCTGGCAAGGACTTAGTCTCCTAAGAGGAGTGCCAAGGAATTTAGAAGAGGAGGGTGAGGGGCAAACTCGTTGCTTTCTGCAGGTTTCTGAGAAGGGGAAATGAGTAGCAGATTTTGATCTCTTCTTCTTGGTATCCAGCGATAGGATACCAAGTTGATAGTTGGGAATGTTCAAAGCTGAATCAGGAAAGATTTACGCTGGATATTAGGAAGCATTTCTTTACTGAGAGGAACTGAACATTTCTTTACACTGGAACAGGCTTCCTAGAAAGGTAGTTGAAAGTGTGGGCTACCAAGAACACTATGATATTTAATAAAGAGTCCTGCACCAGGGATTGAACAATCAAAAATCCAGAACAGGCTGGGATCTGTTGTGACTGGAAACAGCCTTGCTGAAAGAAATATGGGGTTCATGGCAGACAACAAGAAAAGTCAGTAGGATGTCACTGCAGTAATAAACACAAGTCAGATCCTCAGCTGCATCTTCAGGGGCGTTACTAACAGAAGTAGAGGCATGATCATCCCCCTCTATTCAGTGCTAGTCAGGTCTATCCCCAAATATTTTGTCCAGTTCTGGTCCCCACCACAAAAATGTAGATGGGCTGAAGCAGGTCCAAGGCAGGGCCATAGTTATGATCAAAGGGCTGAATAGCCTGTTTTATGAGGAATGACTGGGGGAGTTAGCTCTTTTCTCCCAGAGAAGCGGAGACCTTGGAGGACCTCCTCACAGTATTCAAATATTTAAAGGGTGCCTACAAAGAGAATGGAAGCTCACTCTTCACAAGGAGACATATGGAAAAGGGTCAATCAATGGATACAAGTTGCAGCAGGAGAGGTTTTCTCCTGATATAAGAAAGAAATTTTACACAGTAAGAGCAATCATTCAATAGAACAACCTCCTCAGATGTGGTGGAGTCCCCATCACTGGAGATTTTTAAAATGCAATTGGACATGGTGCTAGATAACCTCATCTGAGTTTTCTCTACCATGAAATGTTGGAACAGATGATCTTTTGATTTCCCTTCCTACCTGGGCTATGTTAGGACTCTATGATCCCTAATCTTTTATTCATGAATAATGATTGAATCTTATTCACACGGCACACTTATACATCAGTTTTCTTGTGTAGAGAGTGAGTATAAATTCATTGAAATAAATGAAAATACTTAATTGATTCTGCAAGCTTTAAGGATTCTATAGTGTAAATCAGACATTTAGGGTTTTTTTCTGTTCGATATATATATATTAATAGCCTGAAATTGAGATGCTTAGATTAATCCAGCTTTGAAGAACTGTGTGACAAAGGCAATATCTCCAGTGTTTGATTCACAGACTACCTCCAGACAGCTTTCATAGACTGAGATGTTCTCTTTGAGATGTCTATTCTTGTTTCTTAATTTGAATTGCTTCAGAGTAAGCTACATGTTGAACTAATTAAGATATAACATTTAGAAAGCAAAAGAGTTGTTAAATATTCACCCTGGCTTGGATAATTTTGTAGAATTATGACTGCTGATGACAATGGACAATACCACAAAATAGTCTTTATAATAGAAAGCCTTGGACATTGAAGGATGCAGGAACAAAATACATTATCACATCATCTTAAATAATTATTTTCACTGACTGTAAATTTTCTTTTTGTAATTATAATATCTGAATTTTACTTTATGAAGTCTCCTGCTTGATCTTTTTTCCTCTCTGTACCTTGCTTTCCTAGTCTTTTCATTTATTGTGTCCCAGCCTGCCTCCAGCAGTTATTTAGTCAGAAAAAAATCAATTTCTCAATTTACTGATATCAACCTCACAAGTTGTGTCCTGTCATCCAGCTGTTTAAACGAGGAAGTCTGCTCACAAAACAGAAATATTTTTTACTTTCTGTCTGATTCAGTCTGAACAGTATCTCCATTAAAATGACAAATTAATGTACACTCAGTTTGGAGGGTGTATCAACTTCACTCTTGCTGGTTTAGCTTACCAGCTGCTTTACATAGTTAACTTTTTATACAGTCACAAAATTATATATTTAATTCATCAAATTATTTATGTATGATTCTTGTTCATTTGCATGAGATATTTCATATTATTTAATCATCTTTGGCATCTTCTTATCAAAGAATCAGAGCATGGTCTGGGTTGGAAGAGATCTTAAATATCTAGTTTCAACTCCCTTACTGTGGGCAGAGGCACCTTCCACTAGACCAGGTTGCTCAGAGCTCCATCCAACCTGACCTTGAACACTTTCAGGGATGGGGCATCCACGGCTCCTCTGGCAACCTGTACCAGTGCCTCACCATCCTCACAGTAAAGAATTTCTTCCCAGTATCTAATCTAAACCTGCCTGCCTTCTTTCAGTTTGAAGCCACCCCCCCTTGTCCTGTTACTACATGCTCTTGTACAAAGTTCTGCTCCATCTTTCTTGTAGGCCCCTTTCTGGTACTGGAAGGTCACAATTAGGCCACCCTGAAGCTGCCTTTTTTCCAGGCTGAAAAATCCCAATTGTCTTAGCCTTTCCTCATCAGAGAAGTTCTCCAGCCTTTTAATTATCTTGCTGACCCTCCTCTGGACCCACTCCAAAAAGTCAATGTTTTTCCTGTGCTAGGGACCCCAGAGCTGAATGTAGCACTCCAAGAGGGGTCTCACCAGAGCTTCTTTTGTATGATATGTTTATATATTTATTTGACTCATGTAATCCATTGTAATCTTGGTCAAATTAAGGTAGAGGGTCCAACAACTCTGTCACTTTGTTATGCTCTGACAGGTATAAATCAAAACCAATACCAAAGTTCAATAAATGATACCTCACGCAAAAATAAAATACAACTAGTCACTAACATTTTCTGAGATAAAAGGATACTTGTAATTGATATGAGATTTCTTAATAAATGCTAAGCTTGTATGAAATTAGAGGTTTATTTCTTCTTTGTTAACTGAAAGGGGCCAAAAAACTGAGGGTAATAATGATTCGATAAATGAAATTGTCAGCTTTATTGACCATGGTGCTGTAAAAAAGGACTTGCATGTTAAAATTATTTACAGTTTTCCTGATAAGTGTTTGCAGGTTAAGGTGACTGACTTAACAATGGGAATACAATCAGGGAAGAGTTACATCATTTGGATTTGCCTCTTGGTAAAGCAGAATTTACAGTGTCATATACTTCTGGAGTAGCATTGAAAAAAAAAAAAAAAGACACTATTTGCAAGGAGGGAAAATTCTGCAATTCTGTCATCAACAAAGAGGAGAGTACAGGAGAGAGAATATGACATAAAAGATCACCATATTGCAGTGCAGACTGGACACTGTCCAAATCTGATCCTTACTGATGCAAAATGTTGTTGTCTCGAAACAGAACTCCATGATAAACTCAAAGGATTTGAGGATTTGAGGATTTGTTTGAGCAAGAAAAGTTTCTGCAAATTTTTTTACACTTTTGCATACAAACAAGCCACTAAATTATTAAGTCAATACAGTTCAAATCAATAATTGTATATATTCAAAAATAATGTAAGAATTTTAATAGGGTCATTTTCTTTTTCGTTTAATGGAGTGAGGCTGCATATATTTTTTCCAACAAACTGTTCTTAATTTACTGTAGAGAGGGGAGAAATGGAAAAAAAGAGGAGAAATGAAGTTAAAAAGAAAGAGAAAAACAGATAAGTGAACCTTCTAATCAAATACATAATTAATAGTATGCAAAATTTCTAAGTGATTAGAACATGGTTGCTTTCAAAATTTGTAAATTTTCATCTTACATAATTTTAGCATATTTTAATGATCTTTTAAAGAAAACATTATTTTTTCATTGTGGATGAGTATATGTGGAAGATTTAAATATTCTCAATCATAAATATAATATCTTGAAGAGATGTTAATAAAACTTTATATTTTCCACATTCTTTATACTTCTATATCTCACAGGCTGAGGATTTAAATCTTATTTTACATATTGAGGAAGAATTGTGTGAGTTTTAGTTCAGGTTTTATAAAAGAACAGTGAGATCTAGCAGTGATTTGCTTTCTTTAGTCTCTTTTAGCAATTTAAAACCAGATATGTTATTTGACATGATTATTCATACAGTTTCTTAAAAGATGCTATCCTACAAAATGACAGAAATTCTTGCAAGACTTTCCTGCTGTCACTATTAACATTTTTTAATCTAATTTCAATTGTGGAATATAACAATTTACTTTGCATAAAAGGTGTCCTAAACTGATTTTAGTTGTATAAAGTTTGCTAAAACTTTAAAGAAAGGCAAATATACTTTGTATGACCAAATATGTCTGATTTCAAATAGTCTGATTTCAGGAATATAGTAACTGTGAATATGAAACTAACAGTTGCAAAATATTGTAAAGACAGCTATCAAGGGTGAATTTACAGGGCACAGTTCCCAACAATTATCTTGCTATTCAAATCAAATCAGTGTGATTGCAGCAGAGTGATAGATTCATTCTGTCACCTATAAGTGGATCAAAGGGTCACTAGTGAATTTATCTTTTGAGAGAAGAGAGATGGAATAATATGCCAGCATTGAAGTCATTACCCTTTATATGGGATAAAAGCTATAATTTTTCAATAGATCACAGTTTTTGCCATTACACTTTCTCTCAAAATATCTCTTTCCAAGTTTTAAAAAAGGAAAGAGAATCAACTGTAATAGCACATGGAAAAATATGCCATGTTAACACTTTAAAATATAAGTCACTGTTTGAGATCAGTTTTAAATCCTAGGTATTACTTTCCTATTTGGAGGGTGAAATTACTTTGATTTTTTTGTCCCATTTTAAGATTGTCAGTCTAAATGCTGTATGCTGCTTTCCTTATAACTTTTAAATCGTTCTTCCTCCATATTTTAACACAAATTCTTGCATGTAGCATAGAGATATAAACCAAATGAAAATGGATTTTTACTTTCAATGTTAACAAATAACATAAACCTTTCCCAGAAAATTTCTGATTTCCTTCAGCTAGCTTTTATGAAGAATTTTTTCATGAATTGTTCATGATTTTTAAAATTATTGTTATTTTTGAATTCTCATGATTTTTAAAAATAAATTTCTCATAAATTTCCTTCCATTATATTTATAAAAATTTATTAAAAGTAGGGTGTGATAAATTTTATTTATAGAACAAGTTATGAAAACACTTCAGGCAAAGATTATGATCCTTTGTTTTTCTCTCCTGGAATATAATAAAATATAGTTTGAAGGCTCGTGAGTAGCATTTCAACCTTCATAGAATCATAGAATCATAGAAGGGTTTATGTTGGAAGGGACCTTAAAGGTCATTTAATGCCAACTCCCTTGCCATGGGCAGGGACATTTTCTATGTGACTAGGCAGCTCAGATCCAATCCAGCCTCCAGAAACCTTGGGCAAACTGTTCTGGTGCCATACCATCCTCATAGTAAAGATGTTCTTTCTAATATCTAATCTAAACCTCTCCTCTTTCAATTTGAAACTATTCCTCCTTGTCCTATCACTGCATGCCCTTTAAGAAATTCCCTCTTTCTTGTAGGCTCCCTTCTGGTACTGGAAGATCACAGTTAGGTCACCCTGAAGCTGCCTTTTTGCCAGGCTGAACAATTCCAATTGTCTTAGCCTTTCCTCATAGGAGAGGTTCTCCATCCTTTTAATCATCTTGCTGACCCTCCTCTGGACTCACTCCAAAAAGTTAATGTTTTTCCTGTGCTGGGGATCCAAAAACTGAATGCAGCACTCAAGGTGGAATCTCACCAGAGCAGAGTAGAGGGGTGGAATCATCTCTTAAAGCTTTAAAACCTGAGTAATTCCTTACCACTTACCATAGGAGGTAAAACAGGCTCAACTTGGAAAGAGTAATTTAACTATTTGTCAATTAAAAGTATAATAGCATGATGAGAAACAAACAAAAAACTAAAAGTACCTCTCCTCCTCCTTCATCTTCTTTCTAGGTTAACTTCTTTCATGTTTTTTTTTGCTTCTTCCCACTCCAAGTAGCACAGGGAATGAGGAATGGGGGTTGCAGTCAGTTTATAACACTTCACTTCTTTCATTCATTCCTCATTACAGTTTTCACACGCTCTGGCATGGGTTTCCTCCCATGAGATACAGCCCTCTACAAACATCTCCAACATCAGTCCTTCCCATGGGCTGCAATTCTTGAAGAACTGCTCCAGAATGTGTCCTATCCATGCGGCTCGGTCCTACAAGAATGGACTGATCCAGCATGGGTCCCTCACAGACCACAGTGTCTGGTGGGAACCTGCTCCAGCATGGATACTCCATGGTTTCCTTCAAGAAGGTCCTTGACAAATACCAGCATGGATATCTCTACTGTATTCTCCCATGAACTGCAGGGGAACAACATGCGTCACCATTCTTCATTGGCTGGAGATGAATCTCAGATCCAGCACATGGAGCACCTCCCTCCCTCCTTCCTCACTGATCACAGCTGCTGCATAGCATTTTTACCCTTTGTTAAATATGTTTTCACAGAGGCTGCACCGTGCTGGCAGGTGGGCTCAGCTGTGCCCTGCAGTGGGTCCCTCTGGGCTGCCTGGAACCGTCTGTGTCCAGCACAGGGCAGCCCATGACCTCCTATCGCAGCAGCCTCCTCTGCAGCAGCCCTGTTACCAAAACTCTGCCAAGTAAATCAAATGCACCTGGACACGTCTAGAGAGAAATTTACACTATTCCACGATGAACCTCAGTGAAATTTCTAAAATGTGTCTCAGGGCCAATTTGAACATAGAGGAATAATTTAGCCAGAAAAGTTTAACTCAATAGATCAGATGATATTATCCTGTTTCTGAATGAATCTCAGGAGTGTTTGATCCTCATGAAACTGATAGCTCCATGGATAATCTGAACAGCACACCCAAAAGTAATCTTGAAGTGATTGGGTTTTCGCTAAACTTGATTAGGGAACTCATTCTAATTTTTTCATGCGCTTCCAAAACATTAAATTTTTCACATAATTCTGACATGACTTACTTATTTTTCCTAAAGGTACAACACAAAATAAAACTCAAGGAGCTTTCATCCCCAGTGGCGTAGAGTAACAATTAAAAAATGCTTTCAGAAGTCTTTATAAAGGAAACTTACCAACTTCATGCTTCCACAGAGTTATGGCTTAAAGAAAGTTTTCTAATTTGTTTAGTCTTTGGAAACTACAAAGTGACTGATGGCATTGCAGCACTTTGGTAAGCAGCATATTAGTCACAATGAAAGATCACTATCACAAATAGTACATTGCTAAATCAGGGAATTACAGTCCTAGTGGAGCTGTGCAGAAACTTTCATACATACCTGATATAAAAAAGAGAACTTTCTCCACATTTTTTTTTTTTTTGTTTTTTTTTTTGATTTTTTTTTTATTTGTGCAGAGTATCTTTTAAATTTCAAATTTATGAAAAATTGATGGATGAATTTCCATAAATGTTCTCCTGGAGTTTGTTCAAAAGTTCAAACCAGTCTAGGAACTAGGAAAGACATTTGATGAAACCTTATGACCTTGCAAATAAAAATAATATTTTCTCAAATTTTCATAAAAGGTGCCAGGCTCTATCAAACATTACAACTACTGTAAGGTTTTAAAGATACGTATAAAGATTTTATTATACTTTGTTTAGAAAAAAATATGCATCTAGAAAAACAGAAGAATCAAGACATTATATATAATAGCAAGTTCAAGATTTTTAGGGGAATGTTGCCTTTTGGAGGAGCTTCTGTTAAAACTGCTTACAAATGCTGAGAGAAGCATTTATTCAGTTATAAGGAAACTGGCCTTTAAAAAGGACTTGGAGATTAGGTTCCAAATGTTATTTGCTGCCAAATGCACTGTTAAACTTACTGAAGGATATTTATGAGCAGCACTGCATTTCGGTTTTACTATATGTTTGTATGTTGTAAACTTTGAGAATAAAATTTTCAGTTTACTTATGGAAAGCATTGCCTGAGTAAATGACAAAAAGAGGTCACAATGTATGCTAAAAATTTATATAATTATTTAGGTGAAACTAGCTTATTATGTTCTTATCCTCTCAAAGTAAGTGGGAAAGAGAATGGTAACTTAAAACTTTAATTTTTTCTCTTTCTTCTCCCTGTTCAATTAAAGCAAAAACTAGAAAATAAAAAAGTTACTTAGAGAATTTTTTTAAGTTTCTCACAGTTGTATAATTCTTGAAATTTTTAAATTATTCTACTGTAACAATTTTATTTTTCTTTTATGTTAACATAATGACATTTTAATTTAAGGGAAAAAATTCAGAACATATTTTGTGATGAGTCACTGGAGCCACAAGACATAACCCGTAAATCAGAATGTGGTGGTGATGGTATAATATTAAATCAGTCATAATATATTAAAAAAAAAAACACCCAACATTCAAAAAGCAAAAAAATTTGCTGCTATGTTTCCTTATGACATCTGTCCATGATCATAAGATGTTTCATAATTTAATGCTCTCTGTGTAGGAGTCTCAGTTCTTATTCACAACTACTTTTCAAGGTCCTTGTCAGAGCCTGTGACAGGTAATCCTTGAGAGAAAAACCCAAAGACTTCACATGACCTCAAATGATATATTGAAGGAAATGTTTCAAAATTACTAAGCTCTAGACTTTTTCTTTTTTCAGTAAAGTAGTAAATTCCTCCATATTGAAAAACTGTTAGTTCATCTTTTCATTATCAAAACAGAAAGGCCTCACTGACTGCCCTGTTGATTCAGCATCTAAAGGCATCCTTTTACACCTCCTTTTACATCTCTTTTCACAAATGCTACTTTAACTCTTCTCTGCTTTTTCTATTAATATATCTCAATTTTATAGCAAAGGTATGAATACTAATACCTGCAATGTCATTGCCTTCAGTGTGGTAAAATGTCTCTTACAACTGGCTTTCTCAGAAACATTTTGAGAAACATAGACTGACAGTTTTCCTATCTTCCTACAGTAAAGTTGAGCATTATTTCTGCGATCTTTTAGTTTATATCTTCAAAATTTTCCAGTATAATTTGTAATCAAATAGTCCATTGACAGATACTGAGATTTGGATGGAATAGAAACTGGTTAATCATTCTTTATAAATATGCCAAAATTTAGAGTATTTTTGTTTACCCCAGTGAAATACAAGGCATCCTAATAATACTTTCTCTGTATTTTACCCTTTTAAAAGTGGATTTTAACTGACATAAGTGGGATTAAAAAAAAAATCTTGGCATTCCAAATTCCCTTCTTTTGTTGTCAAAACAATCAAGTTAAACAGATAAGTACAGTTATTTCTCCTGCTCCAATGGAAAATAACAAATGTAGTCATAAGGATTTAAATTTATGGTGTGTAAACTGAGCTCTTCAGCAAACCAAAGATATTGGTGATGTGGTGTTATCCTGCACTCAGCTTTATTTCATATGGAAAGAAACTGCTATAGAAGATGATCACAAAGGACAAAAATGCAATAAAATGCACATGAAAATAAATGCCTTCCATGAAAACAAATGAGGTCATTGCTTCAACCTGTACTGACGTATTATAAATTGATGAATTAGACAAAAACTAAAACAAGAAAAAAATATTAATGGAAAATTCATACATCCTGTTAATGTACCTCTTGATTCTGGTACCACATAAAAATATTTTGCTACAGAACCTGACAATCTCACAATAAAAAATGTAGCATATTGTGTTCAGGAGTCTAGAACCACTGTTCAGTATGACCTTGAAATTCTGAAAATTACCAAAAAAGGTTATTTTTTATTTCACTTGGAAATACTTGTTCCACCAGCTAAAAAGAGTTGCAGTAAAAAGGATGATCTGGATGAACATGTAGCATTTCATCAGCATTTATTGTCCTCTATCACTCAGCTTCACCCTGTTTCTCTTTGGGTTTCTATGCCTTCTGGAATGGTACAAGCTCTGTATATATTTGTTCAGGAGACACCAGTTTAGGAGGTATTTTTAATTTCCCAAGATAGAATAATTAATAAGAACACTGTTACGACCTCTGATAAAATACAGCATAGTTGACACAAAATAATGCATGGTGTTTGAAAAGCATTGTTAAGTCTTTATTCCACTATTGTAGAAAGGATAAAATTAAATTACATAAATTGGCTCTGATTAACAGATTATGAAGTTACAAATATGAGAGTCTACCTGCTGAAATTTAATTCTTAATTATTTGAAGGTATCCTGAGATATATATGTTTTTATTTCTCTATAATAGCTTATTTTCTTTTTTCTGTATTAGATAAATTTATTTTCTTGTGTTTCAGAATGGTTTGACATTGCATCACGTTTTTTGGAGATAATGCTTAAATCTTTACATATGAGACACAGTAATAATATACTTTATAAATTCACTTTACACACATGCACGTATAAAATTCATGGGAAAGAGCAATGATTTTGTTTAAATTCTTCCTGCTAGCTGTTGTGTGTCACACAGGTGCTAAACAAGGCCATATTGCATTATTAGCCTCCTTCTATTGATAGCAAATCCACAGCTGAAAATAATGTATGTTTTCTTGTACACTGACATGTTGACTGGGAACTAGCCTACCACATGTTCTAATAACATGAAACAGCTTGAATATTGCTCATTCAACAGAATTTCTCAAAGCACTTTAAAAATAAATCATCAAACAGCATTTTGGGGTCCATTTAGGGAAAAAAAAATCCTCTTCTTTCAATATGCAAAGTGATACTCAGGTTATTTTGAAGATTAACTCTGTTGTCTTTTTTAAGATTTACAGTTCATTTTAAAAGCCGGCCTCACAGTGACAGAAATAGAGGAAAATTGCAGCCATTATATTCAGACAGGAAATGTGTGCACCAGCTTAAGCTCAATGTGAAAATTAAATCTAAACTGCTACAAACTAGGTCTGGGTTTTAATGTTAATTGTTCATATGCCCTCAATACAAATTATTCACGCTAATTTACTACATTAGCCAAGCCTGTCACTTTAACAATTAGTATTTTGGTTGCTACTGTTGTTGTTTTGTAAATGTCATCTTATTTTGTGTCCATTGTGGGAATTTAGGTAAGCTGCTTTAGTTGTACGAAAGTTCTGAGCATAACATTTAAGGCTGCTGCTGCAGTTTCATGGATCATTAACAATTTGCTAATATTGTTTTAGCTTGCAAATTAGTGCAGCTTAGTGGCTAAGGAAAGGTTCCATAGCTGTCATCAATCAGACTAAAATTCTTCATGCATGAGATGAAAAACGATTTTTAGCCTTTGAGGCTCAGACAGCAATTACTGTAACCAAAAAAAAAAAAAAAGAAAAAAAAAAAAAAGTGAGGGGAAGAGAAAGCAAGCTATAGAAAATGGTGTTAGCAATTCTATTAAATTTATTTCTTGTTGCATTAGAAAAGAACTAACATATGCTCTGTAATCATTCTCTAGCTTCCTGCTATATTAATGAAGTGACAAATTTTAGAGGGGAAAAACAGAACCTTTCATAGGAAATGACAAGAGA